>VYXD01005256.1:0-47802 GCA_013397195.1 Hylia prasina
GCCTGCATCACATTGAAAAGATGGTTGTTTCTCTGGGCACCCTGTGCCAGGGCCTCACCACCATCACAGGGAAGAATTTCTACCCAATATCCAATCTAAACCTCCTCTCTGTCAGTGTGAAGCCATTCCTCCTTGTCCTGTCATTCCAGGCAAGAGTCTCTCTCCATCTTTCCTGTGGGCTCCCTTCAGGCACTGCAAGGCCACAATGAGGTCACCCCAAAGCCTTCTGCTCTCCAGGCTGAACAATCCCAATTCCCTCAGCCTTTGCTCCCAGCAGAGCTGCTCCATCCCTCTGATGCCCTTGGTGTCCCTGCTCTGGCTCCAGCAGCTCCCTGTCCTTCCTGNCCTGTCCTTCCTGTGCTGGGCCCAGGCTGGATGCAGCCCTGCAGGGGCGCTCAGCAGAGCGGGGCAGAGGGGCAGAATCCCTTCCCTCACCCTGTTTCTATAACTGTATCTGATTCACACATCATTTATTAGTTTGGGGGTTTTGCCCCTGCTGTTTCGCAAATTAATTTATTCCCAAATCTAGGGTAAAACCACATCAGCTGTCATTTGTAATTTACTGTTTGTGAGTGTGAATATTGTGCCCCCTTCCACCTGATACAGTGTCCAAATCCCCAACTCTTTGGAGTGGTTAAATGTCTAATTGTCAGTATTTTCAATGGTGTTTAGATGCTTGTGCCCATGGGACGGATTCAATCATCTTCTAAAATTCGGTACTGAAATATCCTGATTGGCCTCATGCAACTGTGAGGGTCTGAGCACATGGGACATGAGACTGGTTGTCCAGGATCCTTTGTAAAAAAAGGATTTTCAATTGAGTTTATAGGGAACACCTGTGGAAACCTCTGAGTACATGACACACAACCTCCAAGCAATTTTCCAGTGGCTTGTGTTGAGGAATGTTATGTACTGATATTTCTCACTGTATTTACTTTTCAAGTTCTTCATGTTGTAGCAAGTAACATACACACACACACACTCTCTCTCACAAGGCCTTTGCAAACATCTGTGGGGACATCATCAAATTGTAGCCACAACAAATTCTTCATAAACAGCCAAGAAGCTGAAACAGATTTTCATAAAATCTTTGTTAAGTGGTGCAAATATCAGCAGCAACTGAAGCTCTTTTAGTCAGCATGTATCCCCAGAAGGGCTGCATCATATGGAGAGTTTCAGTGCCCACCAGGACATCCTCTACAGGACCAGAGGCTCCTCCTAATTCTTTGTAAGACTCTTGTGAACAAAAACTGTGGCAGAATTGAGTAATGTGCAGTTATTTACACAGGCAGCCATCAGACACTGGGTGCATTCAGGAATGTTTATGAATTCCATTGCTGCAGTATGCAAGCATCTCCCAGCTGTTTTATGCATTGCCTCTTCCTTAGGCTCCATGTAACAGGGATCTATCCATCCCATTTTCCAGGTCCAGCACCTGAGCACGGCTGGGACAGTTCATAATGCCAATGCTCTGTAAGAGCATAAAGGGGCAGAGGGACATCTAGTGGGATCTCTGCTCTGTCTGCATTTGCAGGCCACCAGAAATCTCACAGGGTTCACCTCACCTGTGACACATCTTCAGGGCACCACCCAGATCCTTCACTTCATGAGGATGCTGAGGCTGGATTGTGATTCAGGCTATGGATCTTGTATTTATACTTCCTGCAAATTCACAGCCTGCTGTGAGTAAAGGCAAGAGCAGTGACTAATCTGATTTCTGTCAGAGAGCTCACCTTGACAGACTTTCAGCAGCAGTGAGGTTGAAGGCATTTTGAAGGTTATCTTCATAAAAAAAGGACTGGCAACTTACACTGGAAAAAACCAAAAGAGTGATTAGGAACTTCATTCTTGACACTACTGATGGCTGAGTGATTACAGTGCATTGTATTGCCCTTCTCAGCTGGTGTAGAACAACCACTAGTAGTTTCTTCCACTGAAGGCAAAAGGCTATGAGAATTTATGTTAGCCAGAGGCCTGTGACTAAACTACTGTGTCCGTGCATCCGGTTTGCAAGCTGTTCACTCCCTACAACTGTCCTCAGGTTGTTTGTGCCAAAAGAGTGGGATTTCTCACTGGCCAACATATGAACCCCTTCTAGTCACTGAACTTGTCTTTGAGGTATCATGGAAACTGGCTTTTTTAGGGAAGGAATACCTGAACCAGAGGAGAATTCAGCCAGGTTGCAGGTCCAGCATGGCTCTGAAAGCCCAGGATACATTCACCATCCTACAGGGACCATCATTTGTTTACATGGCAGGAGGACACCAAGGATGGGCAAGGGGTGTGTGTGTGTTATGGGATCACAGAATCATGGATTGGGTTGGAAGTGATCTTAAAAATCACCAAGTTCCAACCCTCTGCTATGGGCAGAGGGTTGGAATTCGGTGATTCCACTATCCCAGGTTGCCCAGAGCTCCATCCAGTCTGGTCTTAGACACATCCAGGGATGGGGCAGCCACACCTGCTCTGAGTGACCTGTGCCAGGGCCTCTCCACCATTACAGAGAAGAATTTCTTCCCAACATGCCACCTAAACCTACTCTCTGTCACTTTAAATCCATTACACCTTGCCCTGTCACTCCATGACCATGTAAAAAGTCTCTTCCCACCTTTCTTGCAGAATCCCTTCAGGTACAGGAAGGCTTTGGAGGAAGGCAGACCTGCAATCTGCCATCTCATTAATGCTGCACATTACTGGCAGTGGATTCAACTGACAGAGGCCTGACTGTCACAGCCATGTGGCAATGAAATGACATAAAGATTTCCAGTGCCCCTGTTGAGTTCTGAATGAACAGCTCTTCCACAGCAATGGGGCTGTGGAGGTTTCTGGCTGATCCTCACGCAGAGACATGGAAGGGGACTGGAAGATGCTCTGCCCTGCTTTTGCCCTGAACCTGCTGTGACTGAAGAACCTGACAAGACACAGGGTAACCAAACAAATAAATGCTTGCAGGATTAGCTCTCTACTTTCTCCAGGCATCATTATTGGAACTTACACTTTTCACCTGAATCTATTTCATCAGTACTTGCACATATGATGTTTGGTGTGGTCAAGATGACGTAGAATCCAGAGGTAGGGTGGAGTATTTCTGCATGTTCCTTATAGAGGGCTTTCCTCATTGAAAGTGGCCTGCAAAAAACTGAACATCCTTTGATTTGCAGCCTGTTTAGTCAAAGACCTGACCAAAATATGCTAAAATTTAGATGTATTTTCCTTTCAGTTGGATTATCCTTTGAAACTGTGAGCAAACCCTGCCTGACAACACAAAGGAATTTTCCCATGGATCAGCTAAAGCTGACTCACATGAAAGACTTGCCCAAAGTGGTCATGCCCTCTGAGCAAATACCACAGGCATGAGGATCTCTGCTCTTGGCCTAACAGCACTGTTAGGATTCCAGGGACCCAGCCTCGGAGGGCAGCTTTTATTGGAGGAAGGGAGGTCTCCTACCTGTGACCCAGCCAATCTGCTCTGCTATTTATCTGTGTTGCTAACTTGCAGTGGAGGTGAATGTTTTGCTCTGTCACTGCACCATTGTGAGAAATTTCCTGCCTAGCCCCCAAAATTCACCAAACAGCACTGGCTGTTTGCTTAAGCAGGCACAGCACACAGCAAAAGGCACTGCTGTGACTCAAAGGAAGAAAGAAATAAAATCATCTGATCATGAAAGCTTTCAGCACCAGGTTTTAGTGCTGGAGTGAAAACCTAACGGAAGCTGTTCACCCTTCTAAGATAAATATTTCCTCTGCCGGAGTTGCTGAGTCTATCACTGATCAACAACCAGGAAGGCTTTGCTTACTCATCCCTGCCATGTGTTTCTGGAGTGGTTTTCTGCCCTTTTAATATTACCAAGGAGTGCATCCTCTAGCTGCCCTGGCTTGTTAGAAAGGCAAATGCATGCTGAGCAAAGTGTCAGAACAACCCACAAAGCACTGATGGAAATAGAGACAGAATTTTGTACCGCTCAGGGAGACACAGAGAGTAAAAGCTTCAGGCTAATGTGTTGCTGAAATTTTAAATCTAAAAGGATTTTGAATTAACCTTTGAATTTTCTCCGTGAACTTTTGTTTACTCTCTGTTCTTCTGCTCAGTGAAAGTGAAGCAGGCAAAACAACATCACTTGCTGTTTCCAACTGGCTTCTGCTTTGTTTCTAATATTCCTCTGAAAGAGTTTTGTTGCACCTCTCACAGCATTTCAAGAAGACATTTTATTAATTAGGTATCTGTCCCTCACTTTCCATTTTCTTATCACTGGTTGCCCTCAAATATTTGGGTTTAAGTTATTTGTCATTTTCCCTTTGTATTTAAACTAGTCCATTTCTATGTTTGAATTTGGGTTTTCAGTAAGTTCACATGTGATCTGTGCCAAAATAGAGGCAAAGTCTCTTCTGACATTCCTAAAATATGTGTCACTGGCATTAAAATCTCAAAATTATGTGGCAGCTTCTTTTAAACAGGAAAACTCCTGTGGGTTTCACTCAACTTTATATAGAAGCCAATAGTACACTTGATGTTAGTCCCTGTGTTGTTTTAAATTATATTCCATTTCATACTCTCTCCACATTCTATTTCAAATATCCAGCAGATTTTTTTATTGACAAATGTGTGACTTTTACAGGAAGCTGTTGTGGAGAAAACCTGTGGTTCTTCTGTATGGGCTGAACATAGTTGTGGCTTCTGACTCTGGGGAGAGCTGCTTGAATTTGGGATTATCCTATTAAATGGATGCTTCTAATAAAGCTCCCAGCAGCCAGATAGCTTATCTGTGTTATTACCACACAGTTCCAGAGCCAACATTCCCCACAGCATGAAGGGGGTGAATCCTGAGTGTCATTATTTGTTTCAAGTGTGCTGTGGGCTCAGATTGTAGCTGAGCTTCCACAGTGACTGCAGCTGATGTGCACCAGGGCTGCTTTACCCATTCTCACTCCCTTCCTGTAGTCCACAAGGTAAATCCATCCTGCTAAACCTACAGCAAACCCTTCTAAAAAGCAATCAAAAAGTTTTCTGTCGTCTTAGCAGGATGTTCTGTGTGGTTTCATATGGTTCCAGAAGAAACTACTGATGAGAGGTGGCCAGGTAACAGAAACTACACCAGAGAACTGTGACAGAGTTTGAATAAGGAAGCACTGTTTCTTGGAAACTGCTGGAAACACTCATCTCCCCTTCCTTTGGGCTGAAACTGAGTGTCCTGCCGCCCTCACTCTGCACCTCCTCCTTGTTTTCCCCTTGTTGTGATTTATTGGGTTGGGTTTTGTGGCTGCTTCTTGGCTGAGTGCAGCTAAGGTATGTAAATTGCTTTTTAACAGCTAATGTGCACCCACACTCCTGAAAAGAAAAAAAAAAGGCAAAATAATATTGTCAGCAATGAGTTATAGGAGATCAAGAAAGCATCCAGAGGTGAAAATCAGTGGCTGGCTGGCCAAGTCCTGCATATTGTCACAGCTGTGTTCAGAATAATCCAAGTGGAGAGCAAGTTTAGTAGCTTCAAATTAGGATTTTAAAGGAAAGGATTGCCTCTGTGGCTGCAATACATACTGTGTAAACTGGACTTCTCTGAACCAAGCATATCTTCTTTTTATAGAAATTTCAAACCCTAAATACAGTGTTTCATCCTCCAGTGACATCTCACTACTTGTCCTTACTTGGTCCATTTTTAATAAAGGACAATGACCTCAGCTCTGCTGAGACCCCCCTGCAGGGCTGCATCCAGCCTGGGCCCAGCAGAGGAAGGACAGGGAGCTGCTGGAGCCAGAGCAGGGACACCAAGGGCATCAGAGGGATGGAGCAGCTCTGCTGGGAGGAAAGGCTGAGGGAATTGGGATTGTTCAGCCTGGAGAGGAGAAGGCTTTGGGGTGACCTCATTGTGGCCTTGCAGCGCCTGAAGGGAGCCCCCAGGAAAGATGGAGAGAGACTCTTGACAAGGGCCTGGAGTGACAGGACAAGGAGGAATGGCTTCAAAGTGACAGAGAGGAGGTTTAGATTGGATATTGGGTAGAAATTCTTCCCCGTGAGAGTGGTGAGGCCCTGGCACAGGTTGCTCAGAGAAGCTGTGGCTGCCCCATCCCTGGAAGTGTCCAAGACAAGGTTGGACAGGGTTTGGAGCAAGCTGGGATAGTGGAAGGTGTCCCTGCCCATGGCAGGTGGGTTGGAATTAGATGATCTTTAAGGTCCCATCCAACCCATGCCATTCCATGATTCTGTAGTTTTCCACCTTCTGGAAAGCCACAACTAATGGGGTCAAATTTATTCTTGTTCTCAAAGATTTTCTTATGGTTTTTCCACGCCTTGTGACTCTTGGTGGAGAATGAAAGTTGCCCAGGGCCATGACTGCATCCTCCAGCATATCTATGAAGGCCCCAGGGTGTTTTTACGGTTGCTAAGACATTACAAATAAACACAGTGAGTGAACCCCATCTTGCCATTCAGACTGTGAGCTGCAGAAAGCCACCAACCTCCCCAAAGCTCTTCTGGTAAAGAAATGTCAAATCAAAAACCAAACAAATATGGATAATCATTCTACTGGCTAAGATGTGTTACCAAAATACCAAAAATTGACAAACCTCAAACTGGGGTGATTCATCCAGGCACCCAAAAAGCACTTACAAGAAACCACCTGACTAATCATCAATGACTAATCATGCTGGAGCTTCAATGACTAATCATGCTGGAGCTCAGGGACAGTCCTGTGAACTCAACACATCAACCCTTGTCCTCTGAAGGTAAATAATATCTGCTGTGCTAATGGTATTATTGAGCTAATGGTATGAATTGCTTGGAAGAACAAACTTCTTCTTGGGCTCTTTTTCTTACTCATGTATTCTTTGCTCAACACCTGGCAAAATAGTTAGACAAGCAACAAAAAAACCCCCAACAGCAGAAACCAAAATGTGAAAGGCCCAAACTGCCCAGTGCCCATGCTGATTTTTGTGTGATGCCATTTCACGTGGGGGCCTTCAGCCATGCTACACACACAAAGGCAAAAGCAGAAACGGCCCTTTAAGCTGAAATTTAGTGATGCAGCTGAGATTAGTGGGTTGGGAATCTGAGCAGGGGAGGCTGATGAGCCTCCATGAAGTTGTAAGTGATGTCCTTGGAAGGGAAGTGAAAGGCTGTGACCCCATCCCTCATGGTGAGGAAGTGCTTCTCCTGTCAGCTGAAATATGGCTTTGAAAGCATCAAGATGCTCTCACTTTGGCAGAGAAAAAAATCATGTCTAAATTTGAATGTGTTTGATGATACTTTAAGACACATAAAGCACAAGGTAATTATTACAGGAAACTCTTACTTCAGTTATTTTAGCAAAATTTCATCACCTCTGTACATTTGAAGGCCTGAAACAAAGCAACTGGGTTTTGACTTTCACAGTTTACCTAACATGGCATTGATGGTGAACTGTATGGTGATGCAAAGGACAGAGCTATATTTGTTTAAGGAACCTTCAGACTGAATTTCCAGCTTTGTGAGTGCTGAGAGAGAGGAAAGAGAGAAGTTCAGAGGAAAACAAATGCTTCCTGAACTTTGAGTTTCTTTGCTTTTATATATCACCAGATTTTTCTGTGATGTGACCAGCCGTCCTTTATAAACTTTGCTTTATCTCTGTGACATTTTGCGTCTAGGAAATGATTAAGCTGTCATATTTGGGGACTGAAAAGAGCAAAGGGCTGCAAGAGTTTGTTCTACCTGTCAAGTTAGCCAGTTACAGCTGAGTCCCTTTGCAGGCATGCATTTCCACTGGCCTACACACACACACACACACACACCATGAGCTGGCCCTCTCCTGCTCCTCAAGCTGTGGAGCTGTAGATATCAAAAAAAATGTATATAAATCTATATGGATAAAAAATGTACCACCTGATGAGGAGGCCTGTGGGACTCAGCAAGGCTCCCTATTACTTATTAGCTAGCTAGTGGTGTGGCCTGTCTGTCCCTGTCCTTGGCAATAAAACGAAGATGAAAGGTAGCCGCTGACTTGGAGCCTTGCCTGAAAGTACAGTAGCTATCTCAGCCCTCGCCTTATCAAAGGCTGGGACAGCAATAACCGTGCTGAGGGAGCAACAAGGACGTTGTAGGCTGGGCTGACAAACAGTTACACCTCGTGGGCAAACAGCAGTTTCACATCCCTGCGGGCACCCAAACAGCACTGGCAGCCGAGGAGAGGCTGCAGCAGATGGTGCCCAGCCCCTTCTCCAGGACAGGCTGGGCAGGGCAGTGCCTCTCCAGCCAGGGCACCAGGAGCTACCTGGTGAAGGCTTCTAGGCAGAACATGTGCCTCAGGCCACCAGAAGAAGCTCAGCCGTCACCAGCCCAGCTCTGCCAGACTGGGAATATCATTTTGAGACCAAGAGTCTCAGAGATCAGCCCCCACTCAGGCTGAAAGCAAATGGCAGTGAGGACAGTCCTCTTTATGGGTATTAAAACAATCTCTAGAGGTGACAGAAAGGTGGGACTTGAGAACAGTCACATTTGTGTTTTAGCAGAGGTGACCATTTCAAACGTCAGGCTTCTTCAAGCATGGTGTTGAAACCATAGGGTTTCCAGATGATTCTAGTGAAGAACTCCCACACATAGAATTGACTTGAATCAATAACTTGGACAAAAAAACAGGGCCTCTCTTGAGAAGAAATAGAGGTGTTGAATCACTGCAGCTTTTGTTGGCTGCATGAAATGGGTTCTTTTCCAGCTCACCAAATTTGTCCGTGCATGTCTCCAAAGAACTAGGGCTACACGTACCTGACAAATTATCTTACACAATACAGCAAATGTGGCTTCTGATTGTGCTCTGTCATGGAATTACTCATTGAAGGCCAGAAAGACAATATTATTTTGGGTAGGTAAGTCAACCAAATCCTTGGAGTTGGGAGTACACTGTTAGTGCTGGAGTTCCTCAACACATATCAGGTTTTCAGTTAGAGGAAGGAAGACATCCCCAAAGAAGATGCTGAAGACACAACATACAAAACAGAAGATATTGAACTGGCAATGGTAGCATAAAAATATATTTGCCCTGGGTCACAAGGAGTTAATCAGGAGAGGATGCAAGATCCCACATGGTCTTAAACACCAAGTTCTGTGGCAAACTTACCTGTCCACTGTAAAGTAATGATGATGTGCTGCATTAATGTACATGGGAAGGACATGGAAATGCTGGAGCAAGTTCAGAGGAGGATATAGAATTGAAAAAGGGACTGGAGCACCCTCCCTATGGAGATAGGCTTGGAGACTAGGGGGTATTCAGCTTGGAGAGGAGAAGGTTGTATGGAGACCTCAGAGCACCTTCCAGTATCTGAGGGGGCTATAGGGAAGCTGGAGAGGAACTTTTCATGAGGAACTGCAGTGACAGGACAAGGGGGAATGGATTTAAACTGACAGAGGGGAGGTTTAGATTGGATATTGGGAAGAAATTATTCCCTGTGAGAGTGGTGAGCCCCTGAAACAGGTTGTCCAGGGAAGCTGTGGCTGCCCCATCCCTGGAAGTGTCCAAGGCCTGGTTGGATAGGGCTTGGAGAAACCTGGGATAATGGAAAGTGTCCCTGCCCATGGCCAGGGGGTGGAATGAGATGATCTTTAAGGTCCCTTCCAACCCAAACCATTCTGTGATTCTATGCAAAAAAATAGCTTGACAAGTTTTAAGGAACTTTTAATACATTAATTGAATATAAAATCCCTGGTGAACAATTTTCCAAGTCTGTGAGTGAAGCTTGAGGTAGCAAAAACTGGGGGTAGCAGGTTCAAAGAGGCCTCTCAGAAAAAAAAAAAAAAGGAAACAAAAAACCTTTAATGCATTTTCTAAATGTGTTTCAGTCTCACCTAATACAGCCCATCTGTATTACACAGCTGATGTTTCTGGCTGCCTTAAGAGTTGCTGGATCCAGGCTCCACAGCATTATGTAATTTGCTTCATTTTAATCCTGATAAGAAGATTCTTGGAACTCACTTTAAAAACAGTAACTATGGTGCTGATGTGTTTCATTTTGCTGCAGTGTAGCAGAGTCCTGAAGGCAGCCAACATGATGGGAGAGATGATGCCCAGTGAGAGATCCTTCCCATGTGTTTTCCCATTCCTTAGGGTAGACTAAGTTTTGAAAACTTAAGCTTGGAGCATTATTTTTACTCATATCTGTCATGTTAGTGGTCAGCATTAATATTAAAGACCAAAGTTTCAAATCACATGTTTAACCTGAAAAAGTCATATACCTGCTGAGATTTTTTTCCCTAGGTTAAAAAAAGAGCTAAATGAGCCACTTTCTGTTGTGTTTTTAGTGTGAGTTGACTTGTTCCATTTGTCTTAATTTCCTTTGATAGAGCTAACTCATTTCAGCTTTTGAAAATGAGCTGTGTGATAGTTGTAACTTTTAGGACCTACTTTTTTTTGACAGTTTTGAACATTTTGCTAAGTTTTCTCCTGTCCTTTTCAGCCACTCCTTGTACACCTTTGTTGAAATCCTTTTTGCAGCTCCTCTAGTCTGAATTCATCACTATTGGACTGAGTGACCTGAGCTGCATGCCACATGCAAGGGTATCCTTATCCCTTATTTACAACCAGTGACCTACCAGTTTAATCTAAAAAAATCTCTAAAGGCATGGCCACAGACTCCACAGTGAATTAGTGCATCATTTAGTGCAGCAAGTGGAGAAAGGATAGGAGCAATACAAGCTGGGCCTATGTTAGCCTCATCTCCTGTGGGTAAAATTAAAACAGAGATGCTTGACTGTGTTTCCCATGGATCAATGGCAAGTGTATTACTATTTCTGAAAACAGTTTTGCCCCTGAAACAAACTAAATGAAAAGATTTTCTTTTCCCTCTCTTCAGCAGCAGAAAGACCGAGAGCCCTCTCGCGGGAGGGGCAGGAGCTGCTGGTTGAAACTGAGAGTGGAGCCCAGCCACCAGTCCCTCATCGTGACTTCGACAGATAATTAGTCAGGTAACAATTCCACTGTTGAAAAGCCTGTGAGGCTGGGATCAAACCAACTCAGCACTGCAGGCAACTGTCATGAGATAAAAAGATAAGATGAATGAGTTTGTATTGCACTTGGAATGCACAGAGCCCAATATAGATGTAAAATATTATTACTAAACGCACTGAGGGCTCTATCATAAGGAGACTTCCTGTAAAAGCAGCTCAATGGATAAACTCCAGAGACCTGAACGGGTCACAGAGATAAATCATGTCAGTAAAGCAGTACTGGTTCCTGGGCTGCACCCTGCTCTCCTGTAACAATGTCCCCTGGGCAAGGTTTATACCTGTGTGCTGTGGCCATAGCAACACCAGTGATGACAAATACAAGAGCTCCCTTGTGCCAGGTCGGTGAAGCTCGGAGAAGCAGTCTCTGGGTTTCCATCAGAGCAGGGTTGTGATCTTCTGGCAGTGCCAGAGAGCTTGGGGGCTGTCCAGTGGAGAGGTTTGGGGTAGTCAGTGGGGTGAGAGAGATGCTGAACCCATCAGGACTCCAAACAGTCAACCACACAGCAGATGGAGATACATATGTCCACCGAAACATTCCAGAGCCCTTTGGTGGCTCATTTCTTGCATGCTGCCCTCCTGCTCCTCAGAGGCCTGCTTTGCTCTGGTCACCAAGGTGAAGCAGGTGCTGGAGCAGATCCAACCTGCTCCAAGGCTGAACACCCACTCGTGGGCAGCGTGCTACGCCCAGCACTTTGCTGGCTGAGTCGCTGTGTGTACAAACTTTCCCAGGATCATCTGGACAGCTTTTCTCATCCCCTCAAGCACAAAGCTTGTAAATGGGAACAGCGCCACCAGGACAAATTTCTGCTTGGGTGATTTACTCACATCTAGAACTGCAGTTGTCTGTTCTGACAGAGCTAGTACAGGTTCTCTCCCAGAGCAAGTTCAGCTGATGATTCAGACATGTAAAGGCAGAAGCAAAAGGGTTACTTACGGATGATGCTGGGATCAATCACATATCCAAAGTGTAATTCTGAATTCAGCTTTGTTAAGAAATGAGTCCAGAGCAGGGACACCAAGGTGATCAGAGTCATGAAGCAGCTCTGCTGTGAGGAAAGGCTGAGAGAACTGGGATTGTTCAGCCTCGGGGTGGCCCAGCTGTGGCTTTCCTGAAGGGAGCCTACCAGAAAGATGGAGAGAGATCCTTGACAAGAGCCTGGAATGACAGAACAGGGGGAATGGTTTCACATTCAGAGAAAGGAGGTTTAGATTGGATATTAGAGAGAAATTGTTCCCTGTCAAGGTGGGGAGCCCCTGGCACAGGCTGCCCAAAGAAGCTGTGGCTGCCCTATCCCTGGAAGTGTTCAGGGCTGGGTTGGATGGGGCTTGAAGCAGCCTGGGATAGTGGGAGGTGTCCATGCCATGGGCAGGGGATTGGAACTGGATGATCTGTTAAGATGCTTTCCAACCCAGCCCATTCCATGATGCTATTATTCTTTTACATTGTGCTTTTAGAGTTCACTTTCTTTCACATCATGAGAAGTTCTCAGCAGAGTATCTGACCCCTCATACTTCTCTTCTGAGATGCAGAGACAAAAGGAAAGGCTGGCTGGCAGCTACCATAAAGTCACTGGGGTGGGTTTTTAATGCCAGGCAGGCTCCTTTGTAACCCTTTGACACACCCTGTTACTGTGGTGCTGCAAATGAGTACCAGGCTAATTGAGAACACAGGCCTAAAAATAGATGTGTCTGGGAAGTGATGATTTTCCCACAGAAACATCAGGTTTTCATAAAAAACCCTCTAAAACATGGAAGTTTTAAGTATAATGCAGAAAGGTTTTGGGTTACCAAGATTAGGTTTTATGTTCTTCTTTTTGACCAACACTGAAGATTTTTGTTGGGATTTCTTTTTAGCAAAAACTATTGGTTCCCCAAAGAAAACCACAGCTACTGGCAAAATAATTTTTAAAAAATCATTAAGATGTTAGGCTCAACTCACTTTTTCCCCCTGTTAATCTGCTTTCTTCCTTTAATTTTTCTGTTTTCTGCCCTGTCCTTCTTGTCATGTGCAGCCCACTGGGTGTTACATACATGGTTACCAGTCCTACTTAGGGAAATCAGTGCTTTCATCTGCATCAGTTGTTCCCTCACTGGTTTTTCTCTTCGTCCTAATTTGTTACTGTTCTTTTTCTGTCCCTGTTTATCTTTGTGAGAACTTATCTTTCCTTTATTTTTTCCATATCATATTCATCCCCTCACTTTTTTTTGTCTAGCAGTTAGATATCTCTAATAATCTTTGTTCCTTCCTACTTCCATCTTAAATTCTTTCTGGCACCTTTAACACTTGTGCTTTCATTGCTTTGTCTTCTCTCTGGATATTAATGTATGTTGGCGCTCTTTCCCACCTGTATATCTGAATGGCACATACTCCATAGGGCTTTAAAAAATGAGCAATTTTTAATCACAATGCTGCAAGAGTTCAAAAAGTAAATATTATTCTATTAATTTTATATGTGGGGAAAACTAAAGGCAGAAATATTGATTAATTCTTCAATAGATCTGATGTTTCTTTTATCCTATCCTGTGGTAATGACTTCTGCAGGCTTCAATCCTATTTTATTCTTCATCTTCCATCACTTGAAACCTGTTCCATAAACTTTTTCAAGTGGAGATGACCAGGCAGCAGCAGCAGAAGCATTGGGCTGAGGGGAGCTGGGTAAGCAAGCACCACTTGCAGCATCCGAGGTCACTGCTCGTGGCCATAGAGAGAGAAATACAGAAAAAATAGTTGAGAAGATCAAAGAAGCTTCATTCCACAGAACCACAATTCACAGGATGGGTCAGGTTGGAAGGGACCACAGAGGGTCATCTGGTCCCACCTTCCTGCTCCAGCAGGGCCATCCCAGAGCACAGGGCACAGGATTGTGTCCAGATGGTTCTGCAATATCTCCAGTGAGGCAACTCCACACCCTCTCTGGACAAGCTGTTCAGGGCTCGGTCACTGCACAGGACAGAAGTTCTGCCTCATGTCCAGGTGGAACCTCCTGGGCATCAGTCCCTGCCCGTTCCTCTGGTGCCATTGCTGGGCCCCTGGAGCAGAGCCTGGGCCCTGCTCTGAGCCCTCCCTGCACACAGGGACACACAGGGATGAGGGCCCCTCTCAGCTGGGGCTCCTCTCCAGGCTGGACAGCCCCAGCTCCCTCAGCCTTTCCCTGTCAGAGATGCTCCAGGCCCTGAATCATCTCTGCAGCCTCCCCTGGCCCCGCTCCAGGAGCTCCCTGTCCCTCCTGTGCTGAGGATCCCAGGGCTGGACACAGCTCTGCAGATGTGCCTCCCAGGGCTGGGCAGAGGGGCAGGATCACTCCCTGACCTGCTGGCACTGCTCTTCCCAGTGCACCCCAGAACACCACTGGCCTTCTTGTCCCCCAGGGCACTGCTGGCTCATGGAGAGCCTGTTGTCCACCAGGACCCCCAGGTCCTTCTCAGCAGAGCTGCTGGCCAGCAGGTCACCCCCAGCCTGTGCTGGTGCATGGGGCTATTCCTCCTCAGGTGCAGAATCCTGCATTTGACCTTCTTGAACTTCAGATGCATTCCTCCTTGGAGACATGGAAGGATACAGGTTATACAGGTTCAAATGTGCAGATCATTGTACCTGCAGAAAACTTCATATATGGCAGGATGAGCTGGGCTGCTGGGAGAATAAGCAGTCTGCCCCTGAGAGGAGAAAAAAAGAATGGGTTAACAGACACAGAACATTTTCATTTGGGTTGCTGAATGGTTGGAGGCTGAGTTTCAAATTCACTAACCTGGGTGTTTTTCACATCACTTTGGGTTTCAGAATGAAAGTTGGCATAATGGTAGCAGGCCTGTGAGAAGAGAGGAGAAATTTTCCCCTGCTCCAGGGTGGGAAGGGTTAGTACTTGAAGACTTCAAATTACTTACATGTGCATGATGTGTGTCACAGGAGGATTTTTTTAATCATAAAACTAAAGTATGTATTTGGGTCCAGTCTGTTGGGTTTGTAAGTACAACAGATCTAGGAAGTCCTGTTTCTGCAGATGAGAGAAATCTGATAAAACTTGGAATGTACTTCCAAGCAAAATTTACTAACTTTGAGAGGCCTCTGTGATTGTATTTTGTGTTAGGACCGTGTGTTAATTATAGATCTTCTATTTCTAGTGCAAGCTCCCTTCTCAGTACCCCAATATGAGTTCAGTATAGTTTCTAGGAAAAGAGATAGGCTAAGCACAGTCCAGATCAAGCATAGTGTGGGGTTTGTGCTTTTTCTCATCTTTTCTGGGAAGCTCAGACATTTCCAGAGGAGATGGGTGGGAGACAGTAACTTTCCTCAGGCTGTTCAGTCCTGCCCTTGCAGGGCACGAGCTTGGGCTCAGCAATCTGTCCAAAGCACCCAGGCCATGTTTGTGGAGGCCCCAGAGAGCAGAGTGAGCTCTTCTTGAGGTGACCATGGTGTCCATCCCATAAATCCCACAGCAGACCCCCTAAACACAGTTCTCCTGTGGGTCATCTGGTCGTGTTGGCTCTGCCAAGGCTTTGTTCTGTGCCACCCATCCTGCTTGGGGCTCAGCCCTGTCAGATCCCATCTGCTGCGCAGGTTTGGGCTTGAGTGGATCACCAGGAGAAGGAGGCAGAGCTGGAGGAGGCTGGGTTGGTGACTCAGTGGGCAGAATTCTTCCCTCTGAGTCAGGGCTGAGTCAAGGGGTTCTGGACTGTGCTGCTCCAGCTGCTGGGTTTGGGACACAACTGAGAAACCAAACTCCCAACCACCAATCTCTTCTAGAACATCTGTGGTCCTTCCTCAGCAGCAGTGGCATTTACCCACTATCTTGACCACATTCCAGTGTGGAAAATGTATTTCACTCACCTCCAGCTCCCTCTGTTACCCCAGTGAAGCACTTCATTCTTCACTACTGCAGCACAATGCATCAGTAAGGATATGCAGTATTTCATGTGGCCTTTTGGTTTTAACACTGGTCAAAATGGCTTGCACACACATTGCAAAATTATTTTCTCCATATGCCTCTTTTATGCATATCAAGGGATATCCTGCTCATCCTGCTCACAAATGCACACTACTTCCACAGCTGTTGATCAAGAATCTGCATAGGTAAAGAGCATCACATGTCTCACAGCCTAGTTTATCTCAGGGCAAATAATACAAGGGGGTAGCTATTGATTTAATGATGCAAAGTCCTTTTACACTATCAGTTCTCAGTGAAGTGCAAGTATTAGTGTCACTGAGGCAACAACCTTCAGCATAGATGGCTTCTCCTGGTCTCAGAAAGTCCAAACTTTTCACCATGTTCTCTTGCTATTCCATCCACAGCAACAGTGGTTTTTGAAGGCAACTAACTCTGCACAGTTTGTGCTTGAGCACTCTAACCACTCCTGGAGCTCTGGCAGCCTTGGGGCTGTGACCATTCCCTGGGGAGCCTGTTCAGTGCCCCAGCACCCTCTGGGGGAAGAACCTTTTCCTGATATCCACCCTAACCCTCCCCTGACACAGCTCCAGCCATTCCCTGGGTCCTGTCCCTGGTCAAAACAAGCAGAGCTCAGGGCCTGCCCCCGCTCTTCCCCTCGTGAGGAAGCTGCAGAACTGCAGTGAGCTCTGACCTCAGTCTCCTCCAGCTGAACAGACCAAATGCCTTCACCTGCACCTTGTGTGTCTTCACCTCCAGACCCTTCAGCACCTTGGTAGCCCTCTCTTGGACAGTTTCTAATAAGTTTATATTTTTCTTATGTTGAAGTGCCCCAAACTGCCCCAGGACTCACTTTGTCCCTGCTTTGCTCACTTGTCGTGGCTGACATGCCTCAGTTCATACCTCCCAGCGATGGAGGCTGTGTGCCAGCATTGAGACACAAATGCTGTCCGATACTTGCTTCGTTTGATATGTGATGACAGCTCTTTATAGGTGTCTGAGAAAAACAAATGAATGAAGAAGCAGTTCCTGGTGGCCTTTGCCAGCTGTTGACAATACCAAATAATTTGCCTTTCCTGAAACAGACCTGATGCCTCTTGTGGATGATGTGGCGTGTAGGTGTTCTGTCAATCAATAAAAATTAAAAGTTGCTGAAGGGCAGGAACAGCAGCTGTGAGATTTCTTACTGCTTTTCTTTCACAGGGAAATGGTATCAGACTGCTTAGTGGCTTGTGTGATTTACTGTCACATTTATCTCACATGCTTCAGCAAGGACTTGCACAAGCAGATTGATTTTAGACCCCAGCTTTTAAGGTGGAATACAAATGGTTCATTCATAAAAACTTACTTTTGAAACCTTGTTTAGCATCTAAGCTTTTTCCAGAGCAGCTGGTATGGACCCCTTTATGTGCAGGAAGCAGTGCACACCAACCATGGGATGTCCCAGGTGCCTCTACAGAAATGGCTCTGGGAAAACACCTCTGGTGCTAAGTAAGCAAGGAGAGAATAAGGGGACATTGCCCAACTTCAGTGTTCCTGTGTCAGACACATCAGCAATGCCCTTGTGCCTGAAAACAACTAAATAGATATAATTAGGTTACTAGGATAAAGGGAAAAAAAGAGAGAGTTTGTGTTTGATATCTCTTTAACATGACATCTGATTAAAATGTTTCTATTGAAATTGTTCTTCAGCAGGAAAGGTTGTTTCTGACAGAGCAGATATCACAGAAAAGTGGATTCACTGAGGAAAATCTTGCTACAAAATGTTTAGACATTTCACTGGAAAGCAGAAATGCCTCTGACAAAAGAATAGATGCTGTGCCATGTGTTAACCCAATGCTACACACAAGGAATTCTGCCGGGGAGCCCTGGAGGTGACACCCCAATGTGTCTGGCATTGCCCTGTTGCTTTGTCTTTACAATAAGTTCTCTAAAGCCTCCATGTGTCACCAGCCTAATGAGAATCCACAACCAGCATAGAGAGGAGGACGGGCACATGAGGCACCCAGAATTACACTCTTATAATGTGGCATATCCATTTTGTTCCATATTCCATTTATTGGGCAATGTAGCTGAGGTTTCGGCTTTCAGTCAAAAACTAGGATTTTCCCAAGGAGAGAAATTGGATGAGGAATTAAAGAAACTCCACCAAGTGACTAAAACACCTCCCAAGCACCATTTTCCACTATTCATATTTGGAAGAATTAAATGCGGTTTTAGTGCAAGGAATAACTGTACGCTAGCCCTAGGGTTATGAACTGGATAAGCTATTAGGAATTTTCCATTTCTGACTGACTGTGATCTCACATCAGTGTAACTCTGCTCACTTCAGTGGAATTACTTCAGAATTGCTCTGATGGGAAAGCAGAACGAGGTCCTGTGATTCTATAACTATTTCTACTAAGCTGTTCACATATGCCTGAGAGAAGCAGCTTTTAAGAAAATATAGTGGAATTTAGAGCCCGTTTTTCATCAGTTCAGTTAATCAGTTTACTTTGGTCTACTGACCACTTCTGCTGCTTTGCATGTGATTGTCCTTGTAAGTGAGGTCAGTTTTATAGGAAAATACCCTTTAGGAGTCCAGATGGTATCGTGAGAAGAAACAGACAAGTTGAGCACATCTAAAGTTTTTTCGTTTTCATCTTTCTGAAGACAAATTTTAACAGTAATTAAGGATTTATTATTCTATGTTATAGTTTATAAGAAATTACAGGTTGTTGTTGTTGTAAGACCTCAAGATCTTGATTTCTTTTGCTTCTGTCAATAGGAAATTACTCCTGACCTGTCTGGCAGGTCCTTGAAGGTTTGTAGAAACACTGCAAGATCCTCATTTACAGCATGACATATGGTTCCCATCCAACTAGAATCATGGAACCATAGAATATCCTGAACTGGAAGGGACTCACAAGGATCACTGAGTACAGCTCCAGGAGAATAAGAATGGCAACATGCCAGTGTTTTATGAAGGAGCACCTTGAGTTCCCTGTCCTGGAACAGGATCACAAAATGCAGAGCTGTTCAACAGGGAAGTGGATTTCAGTGCTTAATTTGGCTACACTGTGAGTCCAAGGAGACTGGGCAGAAAGGGTGGGAAGGGCTGAAGGTCCTTCTCACCACCTCCATCCTTCATGAAATATCCAGCATATACATGAATAGCAGGATCTGACCCATAAATTCAGAAGGTGACAGAATAATTGAGATCCACAGACATCTGTGAAGTCCAAAGCCCCACATAAAGCCAAGATAATTTCTGTCTTAAAAAAAAAAAAAAAAATTCAGGGTCTTCTCTAGCTAAGTTCTGAATACTCCAATATTGATATGTATTGATATGTCTGTTTCAAACTGATAGATATTAGGTTTAAATTGGATATTAGGAAGAAGGTGGGGAGGCCCTGGAACAGATTGCCAGAGAAGCTGTGGCTGCCCCATCCCTGCAAATGTCCAAGGCCAGGTTGAATGGGGCACTGAAGCAGCCTGGGATAGTAAGTGTCCCTGCCCATGGCAGTGGGGTGGCAACTAGATGATCTTTAAGATCCCTTCCAACCCAGGCTACTCCATGGTTCTACAATATGCCTGTAGGCACAGGACCAGTCGTCTATAATGTATCAAAATAGAGATGTGTTTGAGGGCTGGGATCAGATGTATTTCAGGGTTGGAATAAGACTTCAAGTGAATTTAAGCTTCACAGATTTTGGAGAGGAATAGTTTAACCAACCTAATTCCATAGGGCTGAATCCAGCAGTTATCAATATCCCCAGAGGAAAAGTAGCTTCTGTAGTCTTTTGATTAACTGAGCATAAAATGAGGCTTCCTCCCCTTACTGTTTTAATTAGATATGAATGAACCAGTTCAAACCACATAAGAGTTGACTCCTCTGCATGTAAATTAACCACTAGGTCACAGTTGTATTTTTTTCCCTGAGAAAACCAATTTTCCCAGAAGGGGGTATGGCATTCAGAAGTACTCCCACTGTACTTCCTCCATCCCAGAGCTTTCTTATACATGGCTGTTCAAGTGACAGGACTGAAGCTAGGTTAGGTGAGTCTCTGAGCAACTTGGTTTAGTGTAAGGTGTCCCTGCCCATGAAAGGGGGTTGGAACGAGAAGATCTTTAAGGTCCCTTCCAAACCAGTTCCATGATGTTGTGATTGAACAGCCAGGAGCCATGACCCCGGCTGGCTGGTCAGCAAGCGCTGGCAGATGTCGATGCTTGGGTGGTCGAGATTACAGCTGCAAAGGGAAGGAGAGCAGGTTTACACGTGTGGGCTGTTTGTCAGCCTAGAGCAACGCAGGGTGGTTTTGGGTGGGTTAGTGTAGGGGAAAGCCGCGGGTCGAGCGGCGGCGGTAGCGCGGGCACCGCTGCCCTCTGCTGGGTACCGTCCCGCCGGGCGCTGCCTCCCGCAGCATCCTCACGAACGGCAGGAACAGGCACCGTCCCTGCTCCCTGAGCTCTGCCACAGCCTCAGGCAGCCGGACACCGCTTTGTGTGCCTCCAGTCCAGGACCAGAGCAGCGGAGGAACACCTCCTGCAGGGACAGAAGCGCTTATCGAGAGGGTTGAGCGTGAGCTTCCATCACACCCCGTTGCAATCAGCTGTGTCCTGCTGGGATGGCAACGCAGTTTTGCTTCTTCCTCATGGAGTGATGAAAGCGTGGATGTGTGCGTTTGCTGAGGAGGTGCAGTTGCACTGCAAGCTTATCCACCCCATGGCTATCCTTCCTAGAACTCTGTCTCAGATGAAAGTGACCTGGGGATTCTCAACATCAGCAGCTGAATATGAGCCAGCTGTGCCCAGGTGGGCAAGAAGGCACCTGGGCTGGGTCAGCAATGCTGTGACCAGCAGTGACTGTCCCTCTGCTGTGGGCACTGGTGAGGTCACATCTCAAATACTGTCTCCTGTTCTGGGCTCCTCATGACAAGGATATTGAGGAGCTGGAGGGTGCCCAGAGAAGAGAGTGGAGGTGGGAAAGGGTCTGGAGAGTCAGTTATATGAGCAGCAACTGAAGGAGCTGTGGGGCCTGAGCCTGGAGAAAAGGAGGCTCAGGGGGGACCTTCTGGCTCTCCACAACTCGCTGAGAGGAGAGTGCAGCCTGGGGGGATTGGGCTCTGCTCACAGGGAACAAGGGACAAGACAAGGGGAAATGGTTTAAAGCTGTGCCAGGGGAGTTCAGGTTGGATATCAGGAAAAATTTCCTCACTTAGAGGGGTGTCAAGCATTGGAACAGGCTGCCCAGGGAGGTGGTGGAGTCAGCATCCCTGGGAGGTGTTCAAGACAGAGCTCTGATCTGCTTGACACAGTAGTGATTGGTCACAGATTGTACTCAATGATCTTGGGAGATCTTTTCCAGCCTAAATGATTCTGTGAACACTCTTTGTCTCTCTGCCTCTTGCAGTGAGAATACCTACCCATGAATCCAGCCCCTCTGCATTTTGGATGGCTATAGAAAACTCTGTGTGGGCCTATTTCTCCTTTGACAAATCCCAAAGAAAGCCTCACCCGTGAGCTTTAAAATCATGCAGAAGTCATAATCAAAGGACAATTTTCAAAGCCTCAGCCTTTTAGATAAACCTGTCCAAGCCTGTTCACTTAATTAATGAACAAAGATGCAGGAGATGCAGAGCCGTGAAATGAAATGTGAAAACTAAATTCAGCCTAGCTGGGGAGTCAGATATGTAGAGTGAACTGAAGGTTGCTGTGCAAGGGGTAGTTCTGAGAGTGTACAGGAGTCTGATGGAGATCAGAGTTGGACTGCTGTTGAAATTGGTTTTATCTGTATCTGTAAAGAGGTGTGGGGGGGATTAAAGAGTACTGCAAGGCACTTATGGTACAGAATGGAAATAGAGGGGCAGATTGAGCTGCTGAAACTCCTGGAAGAAATTGCTAGCTGACATGGGTAAGAAGATCAAAATGTTGGCATATTATACAACTGCATTGTGGTGGGGATGGACAGACAGTGTAGAGGTAACTGGAAATACTGTTCAGCAAAAATAAGATTCTCAAACATCTGGGAGAAAATACTCAGAAATTGAACTACTCAGCAGGAGGGTGGAATTTGGAATGCATTCAATGTTGAGACTCCAGGGTGATAAGGGCAAAACAGACACAGAGTTGTAGAATCATAGAATGGTTCCAGTTAGAAGTGACCTTAAAGATTTCCCAGTTCCAATGTCTGCCATGGGCAGGGACACCCTCCACTATCCCAGGTTGCTCGGAGCCCCATCCAGCCTGGCCTTGAACATTTCCAGGGATGGTCCAGCCACAGCTTCTCTGGAAGCCTGTGCCAGGGCCTCACCACCGTCACAGGGAACAATTTCTTCTTTATATCTAAACTAAACCTACTTTGAATGAAGCCATTCCCCCTTGTCCTGTCACTTCAGGCCCTTGTCAAGAGTCTCTCTCCATCTTTCCCATGGGCTCCCTTCTGGTACTGAAAGCCACAATGAGGTCACACCAAAGCCTTTTCCCATCCAGGATGAACAATCCCAATCCTTTTAGCCTTTTGTCACAGCAGAGCTATTTAATTAAGGATGTGGGTCTTTCATAGCCCCTAGGATGGCAGCCAGCTTATGTATGGATTAGTTGCAGCCTTCAGAGGCACCTGAAGGCCTGCCCTGGTGTTACACCACAGCATTCCCCCAAAAAATGTGGGATACTACATCTCAGTTCATCCAGAGGGAAAATAAGGCATGGAAAGGTTAGGTGACTTGCTTTGTGTTGTGCAACCAGGAATGGAAATAGCTCTCAGATCTTTTATTCTTAACAGCAGCCAGCCTAGGGAACCTCTACTTGGATCTCAAGGGATTCCCTCCTCCTGGAAAGGCTTTCATTTCCAGTAAAAGCAGGGAGGCTGGGTGGGAACAACCCCAGGGATGCCATGCATTGTTCTCATGCTTGCAGCAGTGTGGAATGTGAAGACTGAGGGGCAGGAGGCAGCAGTGCCTGGCCAGGAGAGCAGGAGCAGTTCAGGTGTCCCTGGCAGGGATCCACAGAGCAAGCCAAGGGTGACTCAGCAATCAGGGGGGACTCAGCCAGGCTGTGCTGGACCTTGTGGCCAACTGGTGGACAGCAGTGCCATGTCCTAATGTCACCTCAGTGTGGCTGAGTAAAGAGCAGACACGGCTGCTTCAATCCTAAACCTCCCCAGATTCATGGCAAACCTGAATTCAGGAAACCTGAAACCCAGCTCAGCAAACCAGTGACTTTTGTGCACAGGGCAAGGTCTATATCAACTGCATATGAACTACAGTTTGGGGCTTAGCCACACTAAAGGCATGGGGGCAGAAAGGCTAATTAAGATATTTAATTAAGGTGGTGCTTGGTGAATTTTGGGAGTCAATGTTAGGACATGTTTTCTGGGATTTCAATGAGCAAATTTAAGTGTCCCAGAGATCCCTATCTGTCAGTACTGTGGGTCTACAGCAGTCATTTAACCCTACTCAGTGTCACTTTTCCTAAATACCAAATGTGGAAAATGAACCTCTGAGAAACTGTTTTGTGTTGTGAAGGGCAAAACTAGGTGTGGGCCAAGGAATTAAGCAATGGAACTGTTAAGGAAAGGATCAGGAAATTCCTCCTAGCAGTGAGGTCTGAAAGTATAGCTGGATCTCAAGGGAGACATGAACCCCATGTCACTTGGGTGAGTGAGGAGTGCATGGTCCTTTCCTGTCCTCTTCCCAAGGGACTGGGGCTTGTCTCCTCAATCTAAAGAAGCCTTTCCATCTCTAATTTCCCCTTCCTTTGTTTGAATAGGTTATCTGATATAATTACACAACATTCAAGTGCAGGAGTGCAGGAAGAAGTGATAAAATCAAGAACAGCTTTAATGAGGCCAGAAAAGGAAGAAAAACTCAGTTAACTCAGGGGAACTTCAAGGTCCTTTTGGTGCTATTCAAGCCAATAAATGGGAATACTGCTAAAACAGAAGAAGCTGGGTGGAGTCAGAAGGTTTATTTGGAACTAGCAGAGCATTCAGTGGTTTCACCAGGGAGCCTTCAGGTTAGATGGTGTCAGGAACACACAGAGGAATTTGGGTTATCAAACATCCGGCTGTGCAGACATGCACCTCTGCCTGCTGTGGAGTGATGTGTCTGTTGCAGGGGAGGGACTGAGGGGAGTGACACAGATGAGGAAGAATGGGTGGCCACAGAGGAACGGCCACATCCACACAGAGGTCTGGCCAAGACTGAAGCTGGCCAGGGAGGGTTGAGGTGGCTGAGAAACACACTTTGTACAGAAAGCATCAATTTGCTGCATTCACTTGCATTAACTTATCAGTTAAAATTAAACCTGATACAAAGATGGGCAAGAAGGGGAAATTCATCTCCTATGAAGAGTGTATGTTAATATCCAGTTATTCCAGAGGGAGGTGAAGGATGCAATTGCCTGCTAGACAGAAATTTTGATTTACATAGTAGTTCAAGGTCACTGGACACAGCAATTCAATTTCCAACACAAGGTAATGGAATCAGGCCCGCTCAAGATACCCCCAAGCCTAATGGGAAAACAGCACAGCCAAACATGTCACCACAACTCCTAAATTAATGGGGAGATAATTCACGTTCTCAGGTGCTCATGTGGGCACGTCTGGGGGAAAACAGGGTGTCTAGCACCGATGGATGTTCTTGCATTCTATTTATTACATCATTTACTATCATTTACTAAGACTATCTATGTGTGTATCACAGCTGTATTCAAAGCTGGGTATTATTCTGACACAAATGTCTCCCTGAAGTCTAGATGCATTTCTCAGTCAGTTTTTGGTTGATGATAAGGAAGCTTAGATCTTTCCTGCAGAGATAAATGCTGCAATTCCATTATTCTGGATGGTCCTATTGCTTTATTCCTGCCTCACACTTTTACCTGCCTTTACCAGGACAAGTAATAAAAGCAGCAGGTTAGGAGTCAATACCAGCACTGGGACCTGAATTCTGGCTCCACAACTCACTTCTTGAAGTGAAATCACTTCCTTGTTCCTTTTTATCTCCCTGGCTAAAACAGGAATAATTTTTGCATCAGGCTACGTAGCTCATGGTCCTTCCTGTATTTTTCTCAGCTATTTCTATTCATCTAAATTTTTGTGGTGGCTTAGACTTCACGGGTGAGTTACTGTTATTTCCAGCCAGAACAAGCCAAAAAAAGGAAAAAAGAAAATAAGTATGTGTACCTTTTACCTCTGTAGAATATCAGGGTAAGCATCTGTTTCAAAAACAAGGACAGTGTTTAATTTAGAGTGAGCACATGGACATCAGAGTGCTGCCTAACTACTGTCAAAATAGGTGTTAAACAAAGATTTTCCTTGCCATTATTTTCCCTGTGACTAGAAAATAAGTAAAGGGTAATATCCATGGAATAAACCCCAGTTATCACAGTTGTACAGTTTTCCTCTGTTCAGCAACTACAATATTTTTGCTCAGATGTTTTCTGTTCCAGTTAAAAATATTTGGAGCCATTCTTCTATAAACCTAAGAAAGGTCTAACTAAGCCACTGCCATTCCCTGCTACCCTACATAATAGGTTAGGTGTAAACTTCTTTATTAGTATTTTGGTTCTGGAACTAACTTTGCACAAAAAGCAGCCAAAGTTCTTGGAAATATTACCAAAGCTTGGGGAAAAAAGGAAAGCATTTGGCTCACATCGCTAGTGACAATAATCAATGCCCAGACAAGTACAGCTTCAAAAAATATGTCAAGAACTCACTTTATATTTTAAACAGACCATGAAGACATTCAAATTCTTCATCTGGAAGAGAAAAAAGAGGAGGGGGAGATGGCGGGAGGGAGAGATTTCCTTCCACCAGGCAGCGAGAGATCACTTCACGCTTCCCTTTGGTAGGTTAGAGGGGAATTGTAAAGCCATCCCATGTGAACAGATGGAGGCAAAGGATCTCAGCTTTCACGGGAGCGGGTTAAAGATCCGACGCCTGGGACGGTGGGCGAGACAGGGCCCAGCAGCAGGGGCTTTCTGCCCCCTGACAGTCAGACGTCTCCAGGGCCCGCTGGGGTGGCAGCAATCCTTGGGGAGCACCTCGGCAGGTTCTCAGCAGCCCGGCACCAGCTAAGCCCCAGACTTGTATAGGCACTTCACATTTAGGAGCATGTCTAATCCAATCAGGGGCAGATTGGAAGCTATCCGTGTACCTCCCAGATAGCATATTCTTGTCGGCTTGAAAGCAACCCTCTCCTCCTCAGCCTTTCCCCCTGTCTCCCTATCAGTCTGTGCAAGCAGCAGCCTCCCCCTTTGGGCACACGGAGCTAATCCTATTTACTCAGCCCATCAATTTAACAGCTTTAATATTCGCATGGGTTCGATGGATGCAGCTGAAAAGTTTGCAGCAGCCAGGGAGGGGGGAGAGACTGTGGTGAGCAGTGGGAGGCAGCCTTCCCATGCTGCCCAAAGCAGAAAAAAGTCATTCAAAACCATGAAGGCTGAGGCATGTCTTATGCCCACTCACACAAACACACAAAGCAGGCAACATATGTGCAGCCCATTACACACCCCAGCAGTGTAACTTTGGCACACCACAGCCCCTGGTTCTGCTGCCTCATCATTTCTGTGGCCCCTCTTCGCAGCATTGGTGCTGGGGTAGGCAGCAGTGCCATGGTCCGGTGGGGTTGAGCCTGTGTTAGCGTGAGGTCTCTCAAACTGGAAGGTGTGCATGGAAGGACAGACACAGGAACAAACACAGAAGGTGCCAAGCACCCCCTAATGAGAGTGGTGACCCTGAGAGCCTCCTGCTCACATAGAGGCAGTTGTGGAGGAGCTCAGTTCGATTCAGCTTTTATGCTTAGCTGTTTCTCAGCTGTTTATAAATTCCTGAACTGAAATTCCTCCCTTTATCTGACATGAGCATCCTTTAGCATCCTTCAGCTATACCTCCTGTGCTCTGGCTATAGATTAGAGCAGTCCTGAGGAGGCAAGTCTTTTTAGGAGGATTCAAGAATGCAATCAGTGCTCCCAGCCTCTTGTCATTGCTCCAAGAGATCGTGGACTCCAGAAAGAACCAGCACCCACCTTTGAAACCCCTGTGGAGTCTGTGTGCCCCTCCTCCAGCACTTGGGTCTTTACTAATCACTTTATTCCAAATGTGGAACAGCTCTTGGTTTGTGGTTTAACTCACGTGCATGAGTCACACCTGAATTCCTCTCCTCACTACTGAGGTTAAATAGAATTAGAGTGGCTGTTGCCTTTCAGGGTATTACAGTCTTTGATGTGCAAAGGACATAGATCTGTCTGATATTTTGGCCTGGCACATTTTTTACATTTAATCTGCTCGTTATTTATCTGGTTAGTTCTTGAACTAAATGTGGTTTTAGTTGTGGTGTTTCTTTTTCAATTTGCTTTTGCTGCTTGTGCTAGAGATCATGTGTTCTAACAAAAATCTCGTTTTCCAGTGCCAGCAGGCAGCTAATTTGAGGATTTTCTGTGAGTATCCAGACTTGGGCTCTGCCCTCTAAGTCAGGCAGACACTGCCATCATTCTGAATTAAGGTTGAAATGGAATAAAAAGAGGAAGAGCAGTGAATGCCTCCTTCAGTCATTCTTGTTCTTAAGACACAAAGGTACTCCTCTAAAAGAAATTCCAGTGTTTTGATCTAGTGGACAACACCCTTTTTCTCCAGGTTGAGAGCCCTATGGGTGGTGACTTTACAATTTAAGAGGGATATTCCAACAGCACTACAGAATAAGTCAGATGAAGTGAAGGTCCTTAATTTGTCCGATTAGCAACGGGAGTTTATGGCAAAGGAGAGCACTCACAGTGTGCACTTTCCAGCTGCTGGCATGCTGTGAGCCTGACACACCCCAAGGAATCCAGAAAAAATTCTTGAAGCATGAGAATAATTTTTCCCCTAGTTCTGCCTCCCCTTTTCCTCCAGGAGGGAGTTCCCAAGTACTGTTTAGGGCTACATCTTGATTTCCCCATTGCTCTTCTCAGCAGTATATGTCATCCCTGGATTTTGATGGAAACACAGACACTGTTGTTGCAGCAGATCTGTATTCAGCCCAATATCCTGGGGTTTGGGTCAGGTTTTTTAATCTTACCTCCCTGTTTTGTTTCTTGGCTTTAATTGCTCATACTGTCCTCCTGCTTGGTGTAGTAGGACCAAGTATTCTCTTGTTCAGAAAGCATGGGGATGGTTTTGATAGATTTGGCCAGTGCAGCTTCAATTAATTGTGTCAGTCGTGTTCATGATCAGCCATCAGGGAGTAATTCACTGGGGAAAGGCTGAGAACTGCACATCAGAAGGTATGAGGTGAGGAGGCAGAAGATCCAGACCTGGGGGAGAGTGATGTGTCTAGCACAGCTGGATAGGAGAGGACAGATGGGACTGCATGGAAAGTGGGAGCAGGATTCAGGACTCATGATATTCAGAATGAAGGCGATAACAAGGATGTGGTTTTCTCAGCTGAGATAAAATGCCTTTTAGCTGGGAAGCCATTAAAAGTGATGGCACTTTCCTTCTTTCCTTTGCTCTGGCTGCTTGTGCCTGCTGTAGCTCTGTGGGATCTCAGGCTGTGACAGGGTCAGGGGAATGGGGAAGCTAAACTGGCTGAAAACAATTAATTTACTACCCCAGGTTTATCACCAGGCAATGGATTGGGTCCCAGCTCTGACACCCACACAGCTTTTCAAGCAAGGATGCTGGGATGGGGTCGGGGGGATGTCATCTGCCAGAGAGATGGGGAGATCATTTCCAGCACTCACTCCCTGGAAGCATCAGGCCAAAACAGCTGATGGATCAGCACAAGGAGGCTGGCACCCACCCTGCTGCCTGTGCTTAAAGAGGCTGCAAACAAGCAAAACATACTTTAAAGCCTGAGCAGGCCTGGACAAAACTGAGTAGTCACTTCTCTCCCTCAAGCAGCTGCTCTTCAGACACCGTGGGTTGCACAAGTCATGGCAGAGCCCACGAGGAGGTCACACAGGCAGCCTGGGCAGAAGGAGCTGCAAAAGGTGGTCCACAGGGTCCAACCTCCTCATTTCTGCTCTGAGTATCAACAGTCCGCACCCCCCAGCAGCTTCTCAAGAGGGAGCAGCAGTAGTGCAAGCACACATGTTCCTGATTGGATATAATTAAATTGGGCAGAGGGAAAAAAAGAAAAAGGGATTAAAAAAAAAAAATAGGAGGATGACCAGCTTTCAGCTTTAAATAGAGTGATAGAAAGATACATCCTGGCAGGCAAGATTAACAAAACAGACAGATTACAGGCAGAGAGATTTCATCATAAAAGGGGAAACTCCTCAGAGTCTTATTTTCCAAATACTGGCTGTGTGGCTTTACTGAATGGATACCATAGGAGGTCGGCTAAATCTTCACCTGGAGAAATTGGAAAGCTCTCCCACCAATGGGGCTAAGGACTCATCCCAGCCGAGACCTGACCCGGTGTGCTGATGGCAAGAGACAAAATTTACATGAGTGTTCTGCTGCTGCTGCTTCTGTCTGAGCCCACAATCAACCCCTGCGCAGGGAGAGGTCAGGGGGCCATGGTCCTCTGAGGCCACCCGAAGATTTCAACGCCAAGACATCTTCCCTAAACTATTCAGTCTCCCCTGCCCTGATCAGCTGCCTTTTGTTAGAAGTGCCGGCTCTCCCTAGGAGAGGCGCTGTCACATCGGTGAATTGCCCGCCCTTTTTCACAGAATGCTGTTTTTTTTTCCTTAGGAGCTTTGATGTGGAGAGGTAACGACCAAATGTCCCACACTCGCGCTGTCGCCCATCAGCTGCCGCTGCGGGTTTCAGCACCTTGTGGGATTTCACCTCCTCCAGCGGACTTAATCCCTCTTCACTTCCATTTCCCTCCACCCAGACTTTGCTCTCCTCCGTGAATTCTGTTGGAGCNTGTGCGCCAGCACAAGCAGCAAATTCCAAGAAGATGCGATCATCATCAGCTCTGTGAAGACAGGAAAGTGGTTACAAATGCTCTCTGGCTCAAAGAGAGAGAGAAGAAACCACAGTCTGGCTGCAGCTGCACCTCGTGCTTTCTGATTAATCTGCTGTTTAGAAACATTCGCTGTGGTACCCCTGCATAGGTAGAGGTGAAAACAAACACCGATAGATGCGAAGGGACTGCTTCATCTCTGGCCAACACAAACAGAGCCTAGTTCCAGCGTGGATACAAAGTCCTGCTACAAAAGGGAACAGAGATAGAGGTTTCTTCCTCAGAGTTGTCTACATTTCACATTCAGGGAGAGAAAAATTTGCTAGGGCATATGTCATGACCATCCATGTGAGAGATCTAGGGTTTTAAATGTTAAAGTCCTCAGTGCTTCAAATACAGCATCTTCTTTAAACATTGATGCTACTCAGCAGGCAAATATGTTTCATCATCATCATATTTTCCTCAGTGTTCTGGCCTAAATTGTCTCTGTTTTGATAATGTGCTAAATATGCATCTGTTTGCCCAAAGAGGAGGGAGCAAGTGTTCACAAGCAGCTCTATCATGACAGTAAATGGCAAAGTGAACAAAGTTAAAAGTTCTCTGAAATGTTTAGATCCCAGTTCAATGGCCAGATTCTCCATACAACCCAATGTCCACGTATGGTTAAGCTGGAAATTATTGGGTCAGTTGAGGTACAAAGAGATGTAAAAAGAAAATGTAACTCATAAATCATAGAATGTTTTAGGTTGGAAGGAGCCTTAAAGATCATCTCATTCTAGCTCCCTGCCATGGGCAGGGATGCCTTCCACTATTCCAGGTTGTCAAAGCCCCATCCAACCTGTTCTTGAACACTTATTGATGCCTCCCTAGCCAGTTTGAGCCAGCCTTCCATGCTTTTTTACCAGCTGGAGCTATGTGTTCCCAGCACATCTCTGCATCTCCCTGGTGAGTCCCTTGTTCCAGATGCTTTAGGGGAGGGCACATCCCTGAGCTTCTTTCTCACACTTCATTGCTGCAAAGCTGAATGGATCCTTTTCTACCCCTGAAAAGGCCACCACAAAACACATAATCTGGCCTCGATATTGATATCTTACATTCCTTATTTTCATTATCAAAAGGTTTTATTGAAGCCTTGAATTTGCCACAGTGGGTATCCTTTCAAAATCCACCAAGTTTGCTGTAGAAAAAACAGATAACATTACCTTGGTATTTGCGGTATTCCTTGTGCTGCTCTTCCCACTTCAGCGGAAGACTGCTGAGGATGTTTAGGGAAAGGCTAAGATAAATGTTCCTCAATATCAAAATAAACAATAGAGGCTAATGTGCAGCTTGTATTTTTCATACTCATAGTGGATTCCAGTTTGAGTTTAAAGGGAGCTGCCCCAGAGCTTTCAGGCCGTGGCTCCCAAGTCCAGAAGGATCAAGGGGCAGAAGTGAGGACATATTCATGTGCACAGGCAGATAAAAAAATTGCCCTGCCTAAAGTCTCTCTTTCGCCATGAAAGCATGTTGCCAACACTCAGCAAATACTAAATAATAGCAACAGTACAAGAATTCTTCCACAGGATAATTCACCAGCCACAAAAATTACCATAACTATCTACCAGCCTCTGGTCTGGCAGGGTTAAAAGGCAGAAGCTTAACTTGCTGCACAAGAGGAAAAGAGAAATTCTCCAGGGCAGTCCTGTAGTGGTCCAAAGGGATCGTGGTTTTCCTGCTTTGAACTGTGTGCAAAGGAAAGAGTGAAGTCCAGAGCCAACCCACTGAGTATTCAGGCCTAGAATTTGAAAAGGCCAGATACTGAATCCTTGATGTTTAGTCCCTCATGCCAGGTTCTTGCTCCCATGCAAGCTGGCAGTGTCCAAGACCAGGTGGGATGGGGCTCTGAGCAACCTGGGCTAGTGGAAGGTGTCCCTGCCCATGGTAGGAGGTTGGAAAGAGATGCTTCTTAAAGTCCCCTCCAACCCAAACCACTCTGTGATTCAATTTGTTGCATTAGGAGATGCTAATAATATAGCATCCTAGCAAAAACCACTTGGGGTGTGGCAGTCTAGGAGAACAAGATTAAGGCAAATGATAGGCATTTCAAGCCAAAATTCACCATGTCATAGCCAAGTGAACAGACAAAACATAAAATGCTCTTTGTCTTTTCGAACATATAACATGACCTGCACTATGGCCTAATCCTGAAACTACCACAGGATGCAATTTGATGCCTCAATTATCCTGCTCCTATTGAAAGGGCTTCTAAGAAGCACCTGATGCGAGACACTCTTGGTACAATCTGGAGCAAAAACAAAGAAGAAAGAGCTGCACAATTCTGGAGGCAGTGGTGCAAAACACAGCCATGCAAAACAGATTCTCATTTTATCTCTTTCTCAGAAGACATTATCTCAGAAACATCTTGGTATGTTAAGGCACTGCCTTGATGGCTTGTTACTCCTGTAGGGCCTGAAAGACTGAGTTGCTGGAGCCTTCTTTCAGACACGTTTAATTCTGCTCTCAAAACTCAGTATTTGGGTTCAGTTTCAGCTGTTGCCACTGCACTGTGGTCCTGCAGAAAAAGGAGGAGACAACAGTGGTGGTGGTGGTGCCTCAGCTCCACAGGACAAATCACTGGCTGATTTCTCTTTTCACTTACATGGAAATAACTCCACTGCTTTCAACAGAGTAGCCCTGTCAGCTCCAAGTCGGGTCTGTTGACCTTGCTGGGTCTGTCTTCTGCTGCTATTGTTGCTGAGGTTACAGGATGGAGCAATGATGACCCCTATCTGTGCTTTCCTCTGTTATGGTGAACCTTTGAAATGTACTTAAGGTAAGTTTTGAATGGGAAAACCTGTTGGCTCCTAAGAAACTCCAGATAGATTTAGTTGCTGAAATCACTTTAAAAATCCTTTTGCTCTTTCCCTGTGACTGTCAGGAAAATCTCCACTGGACATGGGCACTTGAGGCCCCCCATGAAATGTCACTTCAGACCAGTGTTCCTTTGGGAACATCTGGTGGTAGCTTCTTACAGAGGCACCTGGCCTTTGTCTGTCATCCCAGGCCCACTGATGGTGCATGAAGAAACCATTCCTGAGCTCCCAGGATTTCTGCTGAGACTGAGCACAGGCCTGAAGAAAAAGCCTGAGGGATGCATGTTGCAGTTCTAGGTGTTCTGGGTGAAAAAGCCTTCCTTGGCAAGGTTATTGATTTAGGAGGATTCTGACATAAGAGTTCTTGTAGGGTTTTACCTCTAAATGAATCCGAGGGAAACAGGTATAAAACCAGGCTTGCTGAACTGGCACAGCCATGTGTGTAAAAGTGAGGAAATGACACATCCTGATTGTCCAAGCCATGGAAATGGGATAAAGGGAGGGCAGGGGATTTCATATTTTCCTAGATGAGAGAGAGTCTGTCCCTTTCTTGCCTGGCAGATGAGTTTGACCACTTTTTTTTTTTTTTTTACTGCTGGATCACAGTGTTACAGATAATCACAGTGTAAACAACATTCTTTTAGTGCAGCTTTTGTCTCTTTTCTGTAGGATGGAAAGTCTTGTGAAATTTGCCTCTGTCATGCCAGGCAGTGAAGACAACACATGTTGAAAGAAGTGGCTGTTCCCAGGCTTTCAGACTAAATAACACCATACCAAAGGTGAGGGGGAAGCAGAAGCATGGACGAGGGATTTGATGGAGTTTCTGCAGCAAGCGCATGCCCAGGGTGTAACTGAGTCCAAACACCTCACACCTTGCATGTAATAATCAGGGTGAAGCTGCTCCCAGCCCACCTTGCACTGATCAGGTTATGATTTTCCTTCCTGTTGCTATAACACACAACCAGGTTTGTAAGACGTGCAAATTATGTCTTCATAAATAATATCATCCAATTTCTATTTGCTGGCCACCTGATCCCTTTTGTGTATTCAGGATTACCAGGATTCAGGATAACCTAGAAGAACTGCACATGCTCATTTTGCCTCACTTTTGAAGTCCTGGGTGTGTTTATCCTTAAGCATAATTCTTTCCCCAGCCTTGCTCTTACTTCCAGCCCTGACCTTATCTTAGGCTGTCAGAATAGTGGTTTAAAAACAAAGATGCAGCCAGTTTTCTTTTTAATACAGCTTGACAGGGTTAAAACGCAGAACACAGACCTTCCAATTTTCACAAAGTGCTCTGATTGCCTTGTCTGCTTTGCACAGTTTTATGCTAAAATCCATAGACCCATTCTAATTTCAGAGGAAGAAAGGAAGCTGCCTTCCATTCCACAGCAGGAGGGGTAAAAGCACAGGGAGGCTGATATTTTTTACCAGAAGTATTTGTGTGGTTTAAGTTGTTTTGTTTTTTTTTTTACCAGAAGTATTTATGCTAAAGACTCTTTTGAGGATTTTGTCCCATTGGAGTTGCTTTCTCTTACAAAGCTGAAGTTGATGTGTTGTTATTCTCAAGGATGTAATGAGGATGAGCAAAAGGAGCTTGAAGGTGACTCAGATGCCATTTTCTCTACTGTATTTATCTAGTGCCAGTCACAGACTTCATGCTCTACTGGCTGCCTGAGGACTAAGAAGAAAACAGTCTTCACAACTCCTATGATTTATCACCCACACTGTAAAGTTTAATTTCACTTTTGAAGTACCGGCACTGCCCTGGCTGAAAAAAAAGGAGGCTGGACAAGCATGCTTATGCTTGTAGTGGTATTGGAAAATTTCTCAAGTACCTGTGGGCAGGTGTGGCTCACATACTTGGGTTAAACCAATCGCCAGATCTAGGGTCAGGAAGGAATTTTGCCCTAGGTCACATTGGCAGGGAAGATTGTGTTGTTTTTGTTTCCCTTGCTTTGCAGTGTGGGTTGTGGTTGGCTTCCTGGATTATCTACTGCCATCTTAAGAAATGCTAATGACCCAGGCTTTAGGTCCACAGGTGGAATTGTAGATCCAACCCTGCAGGTCTCAGGCCTGCCTCAGAGAGTGACTGCAGCCACTTTGGGCCCCTGTGCAGAGACTCCAGCACAAAGCATCCTGAGGCTCTCAGCATCCTTCAGATTGCCCTGAGGTCTGGGCATCTCCATCTAACAGAATCCCTGTAAGAGTGCAATTTGGAAATCTGGGGATGCTGGAACTCTCTCTTGGCTCTTTCCCTGTGGTGCAGCAGGTTTTCAGATTGTTTTGGGTGATGGAACCCCATGTGATGAGGACTGGTATATGGAATGATCCCTGGAACTTGTGAGCCTGCAGGATGTTTATGATTACGATGCCCTGGGGTTGTGGATGACCTTTCCTGGGTGGCACAGCACTGTCCTTTGGTTTTCTGTGTTGCTGCGGTGGGGCATTGTTGGTACTGTTCTCTTCTTTTTAAGTGGAATTGAAAATACTAGAAGGTTTACATTTAATAATTACTGTGCCCATACCCCTTATGTGTGATGACTGGAATCAGATTAGGGGCATGGTTGCACGATCCAAGAAAGCCAGAATGTGAGAGCATCACTTTGGAGAGATGGCAGTCTCATAAGCAGGCACTCCTCCCTGTTAATGAAAGCACTTTGGCCATAATTGCACTGTTAATTCATTTCAGATATGTTGCTGCATCTGAATTTCCCAACTAACCAGTGATTAAAACAACAAGTCGCTTGGGGAGTGGCTTGTGTGATGTCGGTATTAATAGGATGAAAACAACCAGAAAGTTAGGGGCATTCTTGTGAGGTACTGAAAACCCTTAATGAGGCCTTTAATTATGCAATAACTTCCTTGCAAGCAAACACATGCCTATTATCATTATTATTGTGCTGATAGTTGATATCCCACTGACATGAACAATTTAGAGAATTCCAAGTATTATGCAGCACTCCTGCCAGCTCAGAATAGGCTGACACAGCTACAGCTACCTATTTAAGAAGATTAGCCTGATTTTATTTGCATAAGAATTTAAAGCGACAAAACCACTTGCCACACCCAGGAAATGATCATTAAAAATTAATTACTGCACATTCTTCTATTAGCTGTGTGGTTAACTTCTGAGTGCTACAGTCAATGACAAATCCAAAGTGAGATGCCCTGGAATATCTTTCCCTAGGTTTCCCAGGTTCTTCGAACCACAGAATATGCTGAGTTGGAAGGGACTCATCAGAACCATCTAGTCCAAGAATCACACCATGTGCCTTCCTTGGATGTGCAAAGAAAATGTCTCACTATCCAGTCTGGGGAAAAAAAAAAAAAAAAAAAAAAGGCATCTCGAGTACAATGTACATAATTGTTCTTAAGTGGGCATCCCCTAGGAATGATGACAAGCAAATCTTTGCATGCCTTCTGTTACCTGTACACAATTCCAGCAGTTCTGCTTGTCTGTGTTGGCCATTACTCTGAGACATCAGGCTAAAGAAGCCGTAAAACACGGGCTTCACTCTCTGCTGAGGTTCTTCTAGTCCAGAGAGGATTCCTCCAGTAAAGGCAAGGTATTTCATGCCGGAATCTTCTGCCGAACGGAGGTGGTTGCAGAGGAGAATCCATCCCAGCAGCTCAAGCTTCAACAGGTAAGTGAAAGAAGAGAAGGAGCAAAACGCGATGGAAAAGAGAACTTAGAAAACTTGCCTTTTTAAAAGCCTCAGCCACGGGCTGTTGCTATTTTTTGTTGCTAGAGCAGCAGCCAGGTGCCAGCGCCGACTGCGGCGCTTTGGGATGCGGGGAACGGGATGCGCTCCGGCACCGCGGCCCGAGCGCGGCCCCTGCCGGCACCGCCAGCAGCTGCGCCCGGAGCCTGCTGGAAGAGTTTGAAAATCTTGGAATTAAGGTATGGCCTGGGTGGGAAGAGACCTTAGACACCCAATTGCAACCCCCTTGCCGTGGGGGCACCCTCCACTATCCCAGCTTGCTCAGAGCCTCATGCTGCCTGGCCTTGGACACTGCCAGGGATGGGGCAGCCACGGCTTCTCTCGGCAACGTGGGCCAGGGCCTGCCCACCCTCACAGGAAGAGTTTCTTCCTAATATACAACCTAAACCTACTCTCTGTCAGTTTGAAGCCGTTCGCCTTTGTCCTGTCACTCCAGGCCTTTCTGGATAAACACTAGTGGTGACAATCCTTTCCTAAATTGCCTGTATGGCACTTCCATGGCTGTGTCAGAGGAACCAGGCTGAAAAGCACCTACAAATGAAATTGCACCTGAAGCAGCCCCGATCACAGTGATTGCACTGTCTGGCCCTATGTCTGAAATGCATCTTTGAGGTGAATTGTACCTCAGGAATTTCCAGCCTTTCCCAGCCAGGAGCTGCCCACCAAAATCTGTGTGTGCCTGAAAACATCACAGCACACTACACCTTGGGGAGCCAGGGAAGAGGTGCCCTGGGGCACAATCAGACAGAGGTGCAGAAAGGTTCCTGTTCTATCAGGGACTGAGGCAAGTCTGACTGGGCTGGTGACTTGCTCTCAGGGTGACCCATCCTTCCTTGCCTCTTCCCAGAGCAAGGGCTTCAGACTGTTCAGCTGGCCCTGTGCAATCACATCCTTGCTGCTGGTCATGCTGTGAAGCCACGTGCTTGCAGAGCTTGTGAACCAAAGGTTGCTTTTGTCATCCCAGGCAGTGGCAGGGACTGGCTGTGAGACTCACACAGGATATCACCAGGTACATCACCATCCTGCCCATGCATTCAGCATCTCTTCTTGACACTCTCATGGCAGTTAGGGGACCAAAAAGCAATCAAATATCTGACCTGAACTGGTTTCCAGAACAGCAGAGCACTAGCAAATGTCCAAATTCTTCAAAAACGTGTCTGAATGTTCAGGGAAAGTAAAACTGCTATTGTACAGAGAGAGCTTCCATCCCAAGCCCAGGAATCGTCAGGTTCATGCAAGGAACATTTGTATTTCTGTTTCCATGTCCAAACCTCTTGTGTGTGGCTAAATTGTCATTTATATGGATTCTAATATTGGATTGTCAAGTTTGTCATTTATATGGAATCTAAATTCACTTCCTTGTCAGCCTGAATCTCTCAGTCTAGGGAATGAGAATGGGAAGACACTCCACAGTGGTAGGAAGAGTGACACCGGAAGACCATGGTGTCCTCTTATCACTGAAGCCCTCAGTGCTCTTGTTAGTGGTGTGGCACAGGAACACAGTTGTTTCAACATTCAGGAATTTAGGGCTCCATACTTGTCTTGCCAGAACATTCTGCCATGACTTTAAGGAAATCACTTAACATGCAATCTTGTTCTCACAGCAACTCATGGGAGTCTTGACATGGAATTCAGTCCTTTAATAAAGAAAAATGTAAAATGTCTCCTGTTTGACATCAGAGAGGAAGCACTTTGGGGCAAGATTATCTCTTGCTTTGATAGCTGGTGGACCTTTATTCCATCATGGAACAAGAATAAAAGCTATATAATTGAATGAGAGAGAGAATTTAAGGCTCTGATTATGTGAAAAGAAAAAATGCTTACCTTTGCAAAGACAACTGGCACACACCTTACAAGCTCTCCACAGACCATGAGCCACAAGAGAGAAACAGGAGTGCAGAGCCCTGCAATCAAGGAGCCAGATTGGTGGCAGATAGGGCAGACTGATTTAATGTTGCACGGGGGTCAAAACAGAAACTTTAGCATCAAAGAAAGGAGGAGTGCTGCGAAAGCCCAGTGCTCAGAAGTAGCACTTACCAGAGGTATCATATAAACTTAACCCTGCTGTCGTTATTCCTGTTGGAAAGAAAGGAGGTGAAGGCCACGACCTGTGAAGCAGAGGTCAGATGTTACAGACCATCAGACAAAGGAAGTGACAATGGGGAAAGGTTCTTCTCTGAAGCACTACCAGATGGTGGCTAATCTCAGTCAGGGGAGAAGGCATGGCCACCAAATCTACACCGGCTCCCTGAACCTGACACTCAGGCATTATCAAGGGAAAAGACTGTTCTTCCAACTGTTACAAGGCAGACTATGTGTGCAACCCATTCAGTTAATCACAGTGCTGTGCTGATTTGGGACAGAATTTTCCAGGATCAGACATACAACATTTGTATTTGCTTGTTAATTGTTTCTGCACAAAAGCTGGAATATGAAATACTCGGAAAATTTCTGCCTTGGTGGAAATTTTTCCTCCTGCCCCTCTGATTATTTGTGAAAATATCTTTGTCTTCTCATATAGAAGAAAGCATAGTTAGATGGTATGAACTGGCAGAGCTCTGGGGTCTGTACTGGGGTTTGTCCTGGAGACTTCTTTTGTGATAGAAATGGTGGAAATGTTGTCTTTGCATTCAGTTGCAAAACTGCTCACAGATTTACTAAGGAGTTTCTGCTAGCTGAGCTCAAATAGGACTGCAGCATTTCCATGTCTGTCCTGGGGACAATGGAAACACAAATGGAGACAGAGGTGGAGGTGAGCTCCAGAATTCCAGAGAGGCATCTACTGGAGGCAGTAGGGCACAGACCCGAGAATGGAAACCTAAATGCTTCTTGTGGGATTCATCACTACATGGATTGCATTTAATCTTGTCTGAGTAGCTTATGTTTTCACCATGCTTCTGTTTTCCTGCCTGGGCCAGAAGGAATAGAGGCCCCATTGTTGTGAGCAGCTGCCCTGAGAGCTGTGTGCAGAATGCAGAGCTGGGACGTTGCTGTACCCAGAGAGAGCCTCGCATGACAATGACAGCCACTGGGTTTGTGTCCCTTCCAGCCATTTCTCTATAGACAGGAATAGTGGGACTGTGCTCTTGTCTCTGTTCTGGATACCTCAGTGGTGTGGTTTGAGTCCCTCCATTTGGCAGAGCGATCCTGAGGTCTGAAAAAGAATCCAGCCAGCAGAAAACAATTAAGGACCTTTATGAAATTCAGTGTGTGCTTAAATGCTGAGCTGGATCTTTCATTGCTGCTATGGTCAGATCTCCTCAGCGTTATGTAGGTAAGCAGTATCACAGACATGTTTTTTTTCCATAAGGAAAAGCAGTGAGAACATCCTACTTTACATGCCTGTCACTCCTTACCTTAATATCTGGTATTAACCTGATATTACACCAGATGTAACCGACGTCCTCACTTCTTCTGGGCTGCTTGGAAATAGGGTGCATAGGAACACACTTCTTCAAATGATCCACTGTGCAGTGCCTGTGTGTTGGTGTCTACCAGGAACAGCATCCTGTGCGCTGCCACATGGTTCATTTCTGAACCATGGAAGTGAGAGCTGCAAGAGAGTCCAGGGAGGTGCAGCCAGGAGGTAACAAAACCCTCCTGAGCCAACTGTGGTACACCCTCAAGTGATTCTGCCATATCCTGGGAGATGTCGTCCCAACCATTTTCTGGGCATCTCAGCCACCATGTCATGAAGCAAAGATAGGAATACAGCAGAAAATATAAGCTTAACCCATGGTATGAAACTGCTCTGAACTCATGGTGCCTTTGCTGTGGGTACCTTTTAGAAGTCCTGCTTCATCTTTCAAGTTGACATATCAGTGTTTTCCTGTGCTAAATGTGCAGAGCTGGCCACGACAGGAAGCAGGATAACCTCTACTTGTGAAGAGTCTTGTTCTCCCTGTTGACAAACTTGAAATGCCCTTCAAAATTTGGGTCTCTTGAAGTTGGGGCATCTGATTTCTTGTAGGTGTCTTATTATTGTATGACATGAACTCTGCAGGGTAAGCAATCCTTTTAATGAGAACAGGCTGTTTCCCCCCATACTGGCAGCTGTTTATTAGGACATGGCCACAAAGTGTCATTATAGTAGAGCTGCCGCAATAGAACAGAGTTGGCTGGAACTCAGAGCTTCAGTGAAAACTTTCAGCACGATTTCAGATTTTGTTTGACAACAGAATAGGAGATTTTGACTGAAACATTTCTGAAAATAGTAAAATCCTCACCCACTCAGACAGCTGAATGTGAAGCCTCAAATTTTGTTGGGGAGAAAAAAAATGATGACATTTTCCTTCCCAATTTGGATCAGTCCCAGCAATAAACTTCACTTTTTATAGGAACCAAATAGTCATAATATGAATTTACCAGCACAAAGATCAGAAATAGAAAATAAAAGAGACTAATAAAAGTATCAGATACACACAAGGCAGAAAGTTGAAAAGAGCAGAGAAGAAAATGAGATAAAGCAGGAAGGTATAGCTTATATGTGGAAAAATGAGACTAGAGCAGAGATGGAGGCACAGATGTGAGTGGTCATGGGGCAGGGCAGAAATGTTCCCACCCCAGCCATGGAGAGCTGCAGTCATGAACAAGGCAAGGAGTACAAGGCATGGATTCTGGAGCAAGTCTAGGGGAGGGAGTCCAAGCTGATCAGAGGGATGGAGCACCTCTGTTGTAAGGAGAGGCTAAGAGAATTGGTATTGCTCAGCCCAGAGAAGAGAAGGCTTTGAGGTGACCTCGCTGTGGCTTTGCAGTGCCTGAAGGGACCCCACAGGAAGGATGGAGAGACTCTTGACATGGGCCTGGACTGACAAGACAAGGGGGAATGGCTTCACAGTGACAGAGAGAAGGCTTAGATTGGGTATTAGGAAAAGATTCTTCCCTGTGAGGGTGGTGAGGCCCTGGCACAGGGTGCCCAGAGAAGCTGTGGCTGCCCCATCCCTGGCAGTGTCCAAAGCCAGGATGGATGGGGCTCTGAGCAAGCTGGGATAGTGGAAGGTGTCCCTGCCCATGGCAGGGGATGGAATGAGATGATCTTTAAGATCCCTTCCAACCCAACCCATTCTGTGATTCTACTATTCTATGATTCCCTGATTTTGTGACTTTGCCCTCTTTACCCACCAGGCCTGAGGCCTCAGGTGGTGCTAACTGGGAGCAGCAGCCATCCACTGGAGAGGCAGCAGATGTTTTGGGATAAACCAGCAATACCTTTGACCAAAGGAGCCGGCTGAGACCTACAAGCCAGAGGTTTTCTGGCTTCCTTTGGTGTCACTGACCCAGCTTTTGCTTCTCTGACTGCAAAATGGAGACAACAAATATCATCCCCCTCTTGCTTATCTACTGAACCCCTTTGGAAGCGGTTCACGGTTTGCCCTGGGTTTTGCTCCCTGTCTCTCCACGCTCTGTGCCGGGGATCCCGGGGTCACAGCCGCAGCACAAAACAGTGGGAACAACAATAACTGCGCGGGCCTGGCACAGGAGGGGGGACGATTGTTTTCAGCCTTCGCAGCCCACAACTGTTGGCACAAATGACAGATACAATCAGGCCTTGGGGTTTTCCTTACATTTATATGTCTGGGGAAGGATGTCAGCCGCTGTTCTCAGCCACTCTGGCGAACTGAAGCTAAAGGTTTGGGCAGGTGGGGGAGAGAGAGAGAAATGCATTGAATTGCCATCGAAAGAAACATGCATAATTCCTAGAAATGCTTTGTATCAGTTTCAAAGATCCTACTGGGAATGCAGCTTATTCTCTGGCCAACACGTTTCCTTCGCAAAAGGCATAACTGGTGTGCTTTGGGGTTTTGTTTTAGTCTCCAGCACCAGTCAGTACCTATGTTTTCTTCGACTGAGATGCCTGTAAGTTCAATCAGCTGAAATGTTTATGTGCAGTAAGGGATGGGGTAAGTTCACATGGCACTCTAAGAGGACCCTGAGACAAACTGTAGTCTCACTGATGTAACTGGAGGTTCTGTTTCAGATCTCTGCTGATCTGAGAAGGATGGAAGAGGAAAAAAGGAAATACTTAACCCTTCTAGTAGAAAAAACAATGGGAAGCAGAGAAAGTAATGTAACATTATTCTAAAGCCCCATTGCAGAGTTGTGGTTAAATGTGAATAAAGTTCTTATCCTCCCACTGCCTTTACAAGAGTATAAAAATGGTACCTCTGAAGTCTTGATGGTGTTGGACTTGAGAAAAAACAAATAAACCCCTGCAATAGTTAAGCACTGTTACTTAAAAGAGCTTTAAATGCTATCCAGCTTCTAGTGTAAAAGTATCAACTTTATACCTACATTTTTTTCCGTGTTTAAGTCTAATGTTTAGCCTCAACCAGTGATTTTTTTTTTTTTTACCTCACACTTTTTTTTTTTTTTTTTTTTTTTTTTTTGCATAAGCCTTGATGTGTTTATGGCACACTGCTTGTGGTGACAATTCTACTTTCAGTAGCAATATCTCTCCTTCAGTGCCAGGTCTGTCATCTCCTTTCACTGAACTCAGCAGTTTTCTGAGCAAAATTCTGTGGATTAAAAAAAGAAAAAATAAGAAACTGTTTTAAAAACATCCCAACCCCAAATATATTTCTGAAATTATTTAATTTTTTAAAAGAATGTATCTTTCTTGTTTTACCCTGCCATTATAGGCACCAATGTCATCACTGCATGACTTCTCTGAACCAGACAGACCACAAAGGCTAAAGCCTTTATCCACTTTCTCTTTGATGAACAGTCAGTGCCTTGTTTTGGAATTTTGTTTAATTTCTTTCATTGAGGGAAAAAGTGCTGGCACCATCTGCTGGGACTTTTGTCACTGCAACCACTAAATACAGAATCAGAGAATCACAGAATGGGTTGGGTTGGAAGGGATCTTAAAGACCATCTCATTCCACCCCCCTGCCATGGGCAAGGACACCTTCCACTATCCAGGTTGCTCCAAACCCCATCCACCCTGGCCTTGGATACTGCCAGGGATGGGGCAGCCACAGCTTCTCTGGGCACCCTGTGCCAGGGCCTCCCCACCCTCACAGGGAAGAATATTTTCCTAATATCCAATCTAAATCCATTTCCTGTCAGTGTGAAGCCATTCCCCCTTGTCCTGTCACTCCAGGCCCATATAGAGAGTCTCTGTCTGTCTTTCCTGTGGGGTCCCTTCAGGCACTGGAATCTGCCAATTCTCGCAGCCTTCTCTTCTGTGTGAGCACCTCAGTCCTTGCATCTATAAATGTACCAAATATTCCCAGTTTGAATCATATGGCTACTTTTTTGTTATTATTTTTATTTGTTTCACACCTGTGCTAGACTTAGAATGCATTCACTAGATCTCAGCAATTCCCTGCAGTCCTGGGTCCTGCCTGGGTTTGGGGAGGCAACTAAAGTCTTCTGTACAGTTTGATACTGAGACTAAGCATATTAATGAAGGTGATAGGACAAGGTTTTAAACTGAGAGAAGGCAAATTCAGACTAGATATAAGGAAGACAATTTTTTATGGTGAGGGTAGTGAAACACTAGAACAGCTTGTCCAGAGAGGTGTTGGATGCCCATCCCTGTAAATATTTAAGGGCAGGTCAGAGGAAGCTCTGAGCAACCTGGTCTGTTGACCATGTCCCTGTTGACCACAGGGGGACTGGACTAGATGACCTTTGGAGGACACTTTCAAGCCAAACAATCCTATGGTTCTGTGATTATATGATTCTATCAACTTGCCTTCTGTTGTCCAGGTACTGTAGAAATGGATTTTATTTGTGAAGGAGGCCACTGAGTTTAAATGGAGAAGACTGAGACAAAGAACAGCCGCAAAAAAAGACTGAAGCACTTCCTTAATTTGTGTAAGATCCAGGAAACAAGGATCAGTCTGTGACAATATAACCAAACTCTTTTTCTGTAGATCCCAGAGCAAGATTTTAACAAGCTGAGAACAACAGGAATAGGGACTCAAATTATAACATTTTCAGTCTTAAATATAACCTTGAAACTGGAAATAATGGTAGTCAATAAATCTGGGAATTACTATAGAAATTAGATCCACAAGGTTTTTGAGAATGTAAAACTAGGAGAAGGTATAAAGTACCATTTATGTCTGTGTCATATCCCTCATGATTTTTAAATAGTTATTAAAAATGCATACAAGAATATGCATATTAAATATGTATATAATATATAGTATGTATAATATATTTGTGTATTACATATATTTTGTAAATTTGTATATACTATATATGTATAATATAATCACATGGAATGGTCAAAGCTTTAACTCCCAAACATCATAACATACATATTTCTTAGTAATTTTAAAATTTTACTAGCTATTTTTACTCTATATTTTATGTCTTGTCATAAATTAAGAGTTGTTTAAATTCTTGTGATAGGTAATTTACACAGAAAACCTTAANGAGGTGTTGGATGCCCATCCCTGTAAATATTTAAGGGCAGGTCAGAGGAAGCTCTGAGCAACCTGGTCTGTTGACCATGTCCCTGTTGACCACAGGGGGACTGGACTAGATGACCTTTGGAGGACACTTTCAAGCCAAACAATCCTATGGTTCTGTGATTATATGATTCTATCAACTTGCCTTCTGTTGTCCAGGTACTGTAGAAATGGATTTTATTTGTGAAGGAGGCCACTGAGTTTAAATGGAGAAGACTGAGACAAAGAACAGCCGCAAAAAAAGACTGAAGCACTTCCTTAATTTGTGTAAGATCCAGGAAACAAGGATCAGTCTGTGACAATATAACCAAACTCTTTTTCTGTAGATCCCAGAGCAAGATTTTAACAAGCTGAGAACAACAGGAATAGGGACTCAAATTATAACATTTTCAGTCTTAAATATAACCTTGAAACTGGAAATAATGGTAGTCAATAAATCTGGGAATTACTATAGAAATTAGATCCACAAGGTTTTTGAGAATGTAAAACTAGGAGAAGGTATAAAGTACCATTTATGTCTGTGTCATATCCCTCATGATTTTTAAATAGTTATTAAAAATGCATACAAGAATATGCATATTAAATATGTATATAATATATAGTATGTATAATATATTTGTGTATTACATATATTTTGTAAATTTGTATATACTATATATGTATAATATAATCACATGGAATGGTCAAAGCTTTAACTCCCAAACATCATAACATACATATTTCTTAGTAATTTTAAAATTTTACTAGCTATTTTTACTCTATATTTTATGTCTTGTCATAAATTAAGAGTTGTTTAAATTCTTGTGATAGGTAATTTACACAGAAAACCTTAACTATATATAAACCTGTTGTATTTTGAGGACAACTTCCCATTTGAATCTCCAGCTTCACCAAGGAGAGAGTGATTTCTTTCTTTCTATGGATCCAAAATGAAATTACCCAACTTCAGGGTTCAGTTTTTAAGGTGGTACAGTGGAAATATCACAACAAAATTAATCAAATGATCATCACTCTGGGGTCAGTGACCTCTGATTGCACATGTCATCTAAACCAGATGAGCAGAAACTTTCTACTGGGAGTTAAAATGTTACGAGTCTCTCTGATGCCCTGTAGTGAGCTGAACACTTGTGATGGCCAATCCCTGCAGAGAATTGCAATTTTGGGGCATTTTTAGGGACTCCTAAAAGGAGGTATAATAGTGGTGTGGTTGAACAAGGTATATGAGGTCTTGTTTTGAAGCTGAGTTTCATCTCTGGTATAAGCATGCACCCACATTTGGAAAAATTGAAATTGAGCAATTCCCAGTCAAGCTTTGCTTTCTTGTTGATTTTGTTGGTTTTTCAAATGTTGGTTTGGCAGATTTTAAAGCACCAAAAAAACTTGATAACAGTTGATGTAATTTGGCATTAATAATTTGAAGCAGGTGCCAGACCTACCTGCACAATGAATAGGGTTGTGGGGGGCAATGGTGGCAGCACCTGCCAGTTTTTAGGAAAACAGCCTGACATTCCATTTGTAGGCCTATTTCTTCAGTTCAGTCTGAGACACTGCTCAGTGCTCCATCCAGCCTCATCCCCAATGGACTGTGGAGCACATTGTCCTGAGGAATCCGAGGGCTCTGGGCAGATGGAGCGGTGATGTCATCCGACTTTTCCATTTCTACTTCCTATGAACATTTGCCTTATTCTTACATGCCAGCTCTTTCTCGGCATGTTTTAGACTAGAAACTTTTCTTTTCTTCTGGGTGTAGAGAAGGAATCACTTCTTTTTGATTCCAGACAAGATCTGGCAAGTGAGCTCTTGTTACTAGTCAAAGAAAAAGCCTTAAAAAAAATTAACACAGAATCTGTGTTTAGCAAAGTGATTTGCATAAGCTGTACACTTGGTTCTTAGAGTTGGAACAGTTCTAACCTATGACAAATTCCTCTGTCTGGGCTGTCTTCCAAAATCATTTTCATCTACCCTGGCAAAAGAACTGAAGTCTGCGTTCTGCACTAATTAAAGGCCTTCAGGAGAAGGGCCCCAGTTGAAATGCTGACACACTTTGTACACGCTTTATTTGTGAAAGGGGATACTGAGCCCATTTGATGGCGCCTCCTGCTCCGCCAGGCCGTGCAAAATTTTAAGTGGGGAAACAAAATGGGCACAGTTATGTCTTGTTAATGTTCCGAGTTACTAAAACACTGCAGTTTTCTCTGTTAAAAAGCATGATATGGACATTTTTTTGATCTTTGAATAACACTAATAAGCAGTAAAAAGGCTAAAACCCATGGCAGTTCCTTAGTGAATATGAATTGACACTCCCAATTTTTATGAAGTACTATGGCTTAATGCAACTGAGTTTCTGTCTCCCTAAATATCTTCATTTTGGAAACAGCAGAATACACACCCAACATCCCTTTTACATAAAACTGGGAACTGCTGAAAGGGGAAGGCAGGGAGAACAGCTGTCCCAATAATTCTGTGGAGTTCTTCTGGCAAGACTACCACTCCAGCAGGGATGCCTTCTATGTTAGATCCATGACAGGCTTCTCAGCTTTTTAATATTCCCAAAGTATTAACAGAAATCAGAGTCCTTGACTGAGGAAGGCACCCAGAAAGTCTCTTTTTCTGAAGTTGTTGTCCTGAGTATTTATCGCCTGTTTTCCAACACACGTGCTTGGGCTGAAGAGAGATTTTAACTACTCTGGATGTTAACTACTCTATCCAAGTGCCCAGCAGGAGGCAAAGAAAGAAACTCCTCCTCTGTGGGGAGTCTCACCTAGTAGGAAGTGTGCTCTGAAAACATGGATTAGACTCAACTGTGCAGCTGAACTACACGGAGAGTTCCTGCAGAGACTTAACAGAGCTTAACCAGGGTTCAATGCACTCATCCTGGCCAGGGAGAGGAGGGAAGTACATCTATCCAGCAGCAGATGTTCGGATGCTTAGTGACCTGTGGGAAAACACTTGGGAGAGGCAAGGGCACTTAGGCAGCTGCATGGTGTTTGTGGAATTTAAGGAATCCCAGCCCATATCCTAGGCTTTTCTCCTTGCTTTTTTGCAATGAGTGAAAAGAAAAAAAAAAAAAAAAAAA
>VYXD01005256.1:47839-71409 GCA_013397195.1 Hylia prasina
AAAAAAAAAAAAGGAGGAGCAGGAAGATTTCTCCCTCAGATATTCTTTCAGCATTCCTCAGGCTTCACCCTGCTTGTCTGCTGCAGCCCTCACTAAACAATTTTACTGTAAAGCAGCAATGCAGTGATTCCATAGCCTCTGATTCATATTTAGGGTTTTTGCTAGCAAATAAACTCACAAATATTATCAGCATTCTTTATGAATCCTCATCCTTTCCTTAGGAGGATGAATTTCTAGCCTGTTTTCTCTGAACCTTAAATGCAAGTTTCCACAAGTGCAAACACTCCAGTATTTTGCTGCCTTTTTGGGCACAGGGGACAATCCTGTCTTGTTTTTGTCCCTAAAAGTATTGACTGTATTAGACACTGGGCACGTGCTTTTGAAAGAAAAGGACCATGAATGCTTACATGTCCCTGTATTATCAGCCACGTGCTCCATCCCTGGGAGACAAACGGGCCACTGAAATGCGGCTGGCCTGGACGTCCCACATACCAAGCAGATGCAAGCAGAATGCCATAGGGAAATAAGAAACACATTGTATGTGATTTAAAAGGCTTACAGCTATGGAATATCCCTCTGAAAGCCTAATGAACATCTCCAGCACATAGACAATCAAAGTAGCAAACGCGCCCTGCATCAGGATACAAAACCACAGAACTGGAGATAGTCTCAGAAGAGACCCACAGAATAAATCTACTGACAGCAGCACCTATAAATCATGCAACTCCAGCACTTGGCTTGTCAAAATGGCTCCAAGCTGAGGATTTTCTGTGGAGAGGAGACTGTCCACACATACTTTTTCTTAATTTTATGCCTTCTGTTTGCCTCTCAGGTGAACTGGTGTCCTGGGGTTGGGGTTTGTCTTTGTTTAGCTTTCTTAGATACTAATATGGCCCAGACTGACTGACAGAGTTAGTGACTAGAAATTCAGATTTCTTACCACAAGGCTGGAAAAAAATTATACAAACACTTGTTAAAGTGACTGAAAAGACAGGCTTTTTTTTACCTGGTGACTGTTGGAGTAATTGGATCAATGTTTGGATATAGTAGGGAGAGAATATCTAGGAAAAAGGGAGGAAAGGGGAAAATCTCTCAGGATTAATCTTCCGGGGGTACTTTTTTTACATGGACCTCCCTACTTATGACACATAGGAACTCTTGGAAGTACATTTGCAGAGTTTCTACCAAAAGCTGAGCTGGCAAAGGTGACAAGTGTGGCAAGGGCAAGGTGAAAGTGGTTAACAAGATAATGTCATCCCTCATTCTCAAAGGGAAACACAGCTCTGAAATAATTCCTTCTAGAAATGTGTTCATTCCTGACTTTTCCCAGCTGCTGTAACAAGTGGAGGAATAGCTGGTGTTCAACCTGTATTGTGAGGTGAGAAGCAGCATTAAGCAGGCCAGGCTCAGTGGCTTTCTATCCACAAGACTAATTGTAACAAGAGCTTAGATTGTCTACACTGCAGTTTGAACCCAATATATGTAAATAGCCTTGGTTGTGTTATTCCTGCTTATCCCTGTGTCCCATGCCTTGCACAGAGGAGCTGTGACACACCTTAAGGAGCAGAAACTATTCCAACTCTGCTCCTCCATAGACTGCTGAAAGCTTATAAGACCGGAGCACAAACAGCATAACATTTTTGGATGCAAATCCTGGAGGATGTCTCAACTTTGGGGACAACTTTGGGAAAACAACACCATAAAAAGAGCACCAAAACACCAACATTCCCCAGGTTGGTCCCGCATGGACAGATGATAAGTCTGCCAGGAACAAATTATGCATTTTCACACAAAAGAGGAAGCATGATGACAGATAGACAGGGACTAGGCTGAGACTCAGGAGACCAGGCTGAGAGACTTCAGCACTAACTCCTGCTCCGCCACTGAACTGCTGCAGGACCTGGGAAACTCAAATTGCTTCTATTTTCTTGCCCACTCATAGTATAAACTCCTGAGGGTGATGACTGTCCCTTGCTGTACATTTAAACTGCACAATTGGAGCTCAGGCCTGTTGCTGCTAGTGCAGTTGAAATAATAACATGTAAACAACTTACACAAACCAATCAAATCAGCTGGTGGAAGAGTGCAGATGGCATGAAAAGAGATATGGGTGAAAGAATGTGAAGGAGCAGAAAAGACAGGGGGAAAGAATGGCCTGAAAAAAAAGAAAAGAAGAAGTGAGAAAAGGGAGTTAACAAACAGCAGAAGAGCACAGACAGAATATTGTCATTCCAAAATCAGCTGATGCCTGCCATTCCCCACTGTCCAGAGGGAGATTTGAAAGAGGTGAGCAAGGAAACCATCCTGCCCTTCACCAGCCCTCTGCTAACCCCGGTTCCCAGTTCATGAACTCCTAAAAAACATTCAGTAATCTGAACCTGTAAAACAACTGGTTTAAGGCTGTGGAATCTCTCCTTAAGGACCCAGCACAACCATATCCCCAGCACATCACTCTGCTAGCATTTATTAGTCCTCCAGGGGTCATCTTTGACCTGTGCTAATGTAATCCTGCTAAAACCTTCTGGCTGTCTGGGGCCTGGCTCTCTTCAGCAGCACACTGGTGTGAAATATTTATGGATTAAAATAACATTAAAATGCAATTTTCAAGCATTTTGAGAGGAAGTTTTTAGCTCTACCTGTGGCTAAGTGATAGATTCTAGAAGGTTGCAAGCAACAGCTAAGAGGCTCAGCATACTGTGATAGAAGGTGAAGTCCATGGAGAGGCCTGAGCTAACACATTTTCAAGTCAATGGAAAGATTTCTCTGTCTCTCTGAGTGTTGCATTGGTCTGCAAGGGACTGGATGAGATCCAATTGAGGCCCATAGTTACCAGAAGTTGCTACCAACGAATGAGTATTCTGAGGGTCACATTAAGCAAAAAAATGGTTGCAGTAACATGTTTAGTGACCAGTGGCTGCAGACACAAAATATTTTTCATTCTGCACAGTGGTCTGGGGTCAGAAGACCAGGGAGGAAAAGGCATGAAGGCAATAATAATGAATTTATCAGTCCACACCTGCTCCCACTGGGAAGTCTGGAGGAACAGTGAGATGTGAACCCCATTCTGTTTCCCAAAAGATCCAGGGAGCTGCAGGCTGGAGTTGCTGTGCTGGTCAGGCTGACTCCTTTTACCAGCACTGAACTGCTGCTTTAAAATAAAAATCCAAGAATTGACCTATAACTACTACACTGCCAAACATAACTGAGATTTCTTAGAATCTGCTCCCACTGTGAGTTTTGTGCAAAATGTTTCCCAAGATGTCTTTGTGTGGCTGTTAGTTATTGCAGTTGATGTGCTGTGAAAGATTTTAAATGGCAAGTCAGAGTGTTTCCTTGAGAACTTTTCTGTTATGGACAGCTCTTAATTTAAACTGGGAAAACAGAACAACAATAACAAAAAGCAATAATGAGACTGTAAAGGAATGGGAAATATTCCTGTTTTCCACTCTCACTGATAATTAGTCAGAAACAGAGACTTTAGGTTCAACCTGAAGGAAGACACTAGAATGAAAACTGTTTAAGACAAAGGCAATTCTTCAGCCATTTTAAATCTTTCAGGAGAAAGCTAAACTAAACACTGCAACACTTTTTCAGAATAAATTGTCTAGAGAAATAATGGAATTTTTAATTTTGGAGAATTCTAAGCAAAGACCAGGCTAATGCTTGCTAGGAACAACTTAGGTGGTGCTAATGCTATCGTGGAGCAGGGGAATAGACCAGGAGATCTCTTCAGGTCTCCTGTAAATTTATGTTCTTGCATTCTGTGCCTACAAACAGGAGGTTAGCCAAGAACATGCTAAACTTGGGAAGGTGTGCAGTAATGTTTTAAATCCATTTATATACAAACTAAAGTTTAAGAAAATATACATATGAGATGAAGAACTGCAAATGAAAGATGACAGAGAAATAACACACAGGCATTTGAAATGTGGGCTGAAAATAAAACAGGATTCCTCCTGGAAAATGCATGCTAACATACTTGGGGAAATATAATCCTAAATAATATCCTCAGTGGGAAAGCAAAACCTGGAAATCATTTATTTTACAAAGGAATCTTCAGGCTGATCGAGGACAGTGAATCAGACAGATGTGCTTTAAGCACCACTGTAACAGCTGGATCTCAGCTGGGACTTCCAAATTCAGGTTTGCTGCTGCTGCAACCTGAGGCACACAAATAAATCCCCCAGCACTCATGGTAAGAGTCTACCAGCTGATTTAACCTTGATTGAAAATGTGGGTGTCTGAAGCTTCAGCTGGAGACCATCAGCTGTGCCTGGAGATATGGCCTGATGGCAATCAGGCTGAACAACAGAGCCAGGCAGCAGGCACCCTTCCACCCCTCCCCAGTTTACATGTAGTTAGGCAGTTTGAGCAAGGTCTGGCTCCCTGACATTAGTAAAGACTGAAGTTCCTCTTGCTGGCTTCTAGGGACACAGAACTATACCAATACTGAACATTCAAACATTTTGAGAGTAGTTGGCAGAAAACACTAGGCAAGTAAGTGGAAAAGAATTCAAGTGGTGAGATAAATCACAGAAAGCAGCATGAAGAACTGGCAAAAAACCCACCACATGCACAGATACTGACAATAACCCTTGCAAATTATTAGACATAGTCTCTTTTACCTGCCTTGGCTACTAATTCTGTTCCCTACCTGTCTGTTCACAAGGGAATCCAAAGCCGATGAGAAAAATTTCTTCATCACTTGATAAGAGCAAACAATTCCAAGGCCCTTGCAAGGAGCCTTAAGATCTGGCTAGACAGAGATGACAGAAACCCTACACCTCACCTGCTATATGGGTGGCAGCACTTTTTTACCCACTTACAGAGAAAAACAACAGTCTATTTTCAGAGACTTATTTCCACAGAGTCCAGGAGCAATAATTTTGGTGTCAATGTTTTCTTTAACACAGTTTTCCATTCTGTCAGTGGCACACTCAGCAGCTCCTGCCATAAGCACAAGTCCAAGCAGCTGATGGCAGCAAAGGGAGAGTCTGTGTTTGCTCCATGGGAGATCTCTGGACTCCCACAGCGAATGTTCGTACTTTAGTGCAGGAGTTCAATGTCCATTTCCAGATACTAAAATAAGCTTGGTTCCCTCTGCCTCCAATACTCACTTTGTGGTTGTTGTGTTCTTTCCTAATCACTCCAGATGGATGTTCCCATGGACTCCTGACAGCCCCTACCTGTCCATATGGACCCACTATAGTCTCAGGTCTGTCACAGAGCCCTTCAGGGTGCAGAGGGTCAGTTTGCTGAACTCAACAGAATCATAGGACATAGAATGGCCTGGGTTGGAAGGGACCTAAAATTATCTTGTGCCATGGGCAGAGACACCTTCCACTATCCCAGCTTGCTCAAAACCCCATCCAGCCTGGCCTTGGACACTTCCAGGAATGGAGTAGCCACTTCCCAGCTTCTCTCAGCCTGTGCCAGGGTCTCACCAATATGATCAGAGGGATGGAGCACTTCTGCTACAAGGAAAGGCTGGGATAATTGGGATTGTTCAGCCTGGAGAGGAGAAGGCTTTGGGGTGCCCTCATTGTGGCCTTGCAGTGCCTGAAGGGAGCCCACAGGAAAGATGGAGAGAGGCTCTTGCCAAGGGCCTGGGGTGGCAGGACAAGGGGGAATGACTTCACACTGACAGAGAGGAGGATTAGGTTTTGTATTAGGAAAAGATTCTTCCCTGTGAGGGTGGAGAGTCATTCCAGATTGAATCTAGTGCAAACATGCTCAAACTGGGGAAAATTCAATAGGCTGTAAGGAACAGAAAGGTGTGAGTTGTCAATTCACTGGCCTTCTTTGTAACCTTAATGTTTATCTCCTGGCTGTGCAAACGTTCATAAAACAACACAGATGACTGGCCAGGATCAGCTGCAAAGTACACAGATATAAATCTTGATGAAGGAGAACAATTTTTTGCTGGTATTTACTTTACCTCTCATTGAGAGTTTTGCTTTCTAGCACATTTCTAAATAAATACCCTTCTTGCTTTTGCACAAGCAGACAGCAGTTTGTATGTCTATTCATATGAAATCTTGTAGCGTGTAGGTATATTTCTTCATTCAAAAAGATCACATCCTGTAGACGTCTATCATGTCTTCTAAATTCATTGTTTCAGTATTTCTGGTAAAGTAGTTTCTTGGACTAGATTTACTGTTCAAGGAGCAATCTTTGTGATTCTATAAGTCTATGAGTTGGGTACTTGGAACCCATAGCAAATCAGCAACATGGGTAAAAATGTTAATGAACAACTTATATTTACAATGTGAATTTATGATGTGAATATTTCTTTCTGACACGAAACTGCATTCAGAAACATTTATGAATGTCTTTACATTCATCTTAATTAATGCAATAAATGTTAAAAGCAAATATATTTGTTACCTTTAAAATTAGACCCAGTGAATTTTTGGGTGTACACCATATAAAATAATTTTCCACCGCCTTTCTGCTGAGCTAAAGTGATATATTTTTCTGTACATCTTCCTTTCTGTTAGTTAGAGTGGATATTAGGAAAAGGGCACTGGAACAGGATTCCCAGTGAAATGGTCACAACCCCAAGGCTATGAGAGCTCAAGGAGTGTTTGGACAACGCTCTCAGGCACAGGGTGGGGTTATTGGAGTGTCTGTGCAGGGCCAGGTGTTGGACTCAATGATCCTGATGGGTCCCTTCCAACTCAGGATATTCTATGATTCTTCACAGGATTACTCAGGTAACCCAATATGTCCCCTAGTGTGTTTTGGCCAGTATTTTGGTTTGTTTCATCAGCAATTGGATTTCCAGACCTTCTACTTTGCAAAGGAAAAAAAAATCTTCTATTTTTATTCGCTTCCACATTAGCATTAATGCTGCACTGGACGTCTTTTTTGGGCTTCTGCCTTTCAGGTTCTGATTTGTATCTGGTTCTTCATCTTTTTTTGGTGGATATTGACATCTTTTGGAAAATGTTTGGAAAGTGCTATCATGATTTTTTTTCTTTTGGCAACATTTCAGTCCTTGGTGCTGCAGACCTCAGTTCCTAGCCTTTGCATTGGTTCTTGAACCTGTTTTCACAGAGACATCATTAGGTGTTATCTGCTGCAGGTTTTTGCTCTCTCAAGGTAGAATGAAAATGATGCATCATTGCTTGTACAGTTTCTGCAGCCTTACAATTGCCTGGGGGAACAGACTTTGCTTTGCCGAAGAAACAAACTCTGAATTACTCAAGAGCGTGTCTGCTATGTCATGTAAGTTTTTTGTACAGGAGTCTACAAAATCTGAAACCACAGCCCTAGTAATGAGCTTTCAGCACAAGACAAACTATAATTGAGTCTCTCCTGACCTCATGGTCTTCCATGAGACCACTGTGAGTGACACCTCATTATTTGCATAAATTAGTATCTCTCTGCTTAAATTATTTGCAAAATTTGCCTTGGCCAAAACATATTTGTGATGGCATTTTTCCTTCTCTTGTTATCCTACCCTTCTCTTGTAGAAAGGCTCATTTCCATTGACAGACTGGTTTATTGCTTTATAAAAATGTCTTTTTGGAAGGTGGAGTCTTTTCATATTTAGTCTCTTTCATATTGACACAAGTAACATTTGCTGATGGACTATTTTTATCTTTATGTGTACCCATTCCAAGAGATTTATGACCAGGCTTTCCAAGAACAGTAAAACGTGGGTCAGGGTCATCTGACTTTTCCTTAGTCTCTTTATGTGCCATTGCAATGACAAGGTTACAGAGTCTGTCGGGATAAAGGGAAACCTCTTCTGACTCTCATGTGCCTTCAAGTAGTGGCCTCATCCTCTGTGTCCTTTGGCTCCTTTGGATTTGAAGGGATTTCTGTGTTCCAGTGAAAATCTGGTGGCATCCACACTAAAATGTTCACCACAGACATGAATCCTCCTGGTGATCTGCTGCACTATTGGAAATTCTGCCCCTCAGCAGATGGTTGTCCTGAATTTCCATTCCCAATATGCTTTTCAATGCTGAATGAAGACCTTCCAGGGTGTTTTTGAAAGTGGCTAAAGAACTGGAGTGGATCAGATTTCTGAATCAGTCTCAGGAAAAAATAAAATGGAAATGCATCATTATTCCTTATCCACATCTCTATCTGTTGGCACAAAGGGTCTTTCCATGTTAAGAATATCTGTGTGAGTACCAGGTGAAATTCTGATTGGTCTTGGATCAGTGAGAAATCCATCTCAGAGACAGGCTGTCAATTAGCCCCACCAGTGGCATAAATTACTTGAATACGAAAATGAGTAAAGATTAGGTGGGTTCATCAAGATGCCACTAAAGTTCGCCTTATTTTTTCCTGTTTAGGACTAATGTTACTTCATAAGTGATGGTTACTGCTACTGGATGGGCTCTATCAAGGAGCAGTAATCCAGGAATCCAGCAGGGAGCAGGAGAGGATCATTTTGTATCCACCAGCTCTTGGTGAAATCCTAATAATGAAGGTCAAAGGAAATTACTCATTTGTTATTAGGTTTGGAATTAAAAGTGCTATTCCAGAGGGGAATATTCACCTGTTAAAATTCTGTTGGATAAAAGAAAAGAGGGAGGGAACAGCTGGGGAATGGACAGGTGTATTTTTGGTGGATACAGGGGAAGATGTGGGAAGAGGCTCTTAGGTAAAATACACATCACAGGTACCACCAGGAAAAGCCCCAGCTGCCCATTTTTCCAAGCTCTGATATTCCAGAGGAGTAACCAGTGGTTAGCACATCCATTTCTATATTCCTTGGATGCCCATGCCTTGTTGGGAAGAGATAGCATTTGGAAATGAACAAATCTGGGGATGTAATTCCTGATAGTAAAGCTCTGGAGCCCCAGGTTTTGATATTCCTTCAGCAACCAAACCCAACAGAGGATCCTGGAGGATGTGCAAGATGCTGTCTCTCTATAGGTGGAATTCCTAGGAAGTGGAAAGCAGCAGAAGAAGTAAAAACAGACTCCAGCTGGGTAAGGCAGACACCAAATCCTTTGGAATTAGAACTGGGCACGGGTGGGAAGAATTAATCGGTAAATTTCTGCCTCATAGGTTCCTGAGCAGGATCCCAGCAGGGAAACTCCACGAGAAGATCCAGACTGGGAACTCTTACCAGATGGGAACAGTGAGCCTTGGAATTGTCTGAAGGACAGCACAAGGATCAGCTGTCAGACATGGAGATGTTATCAGACAATTACTCCAGAGTGTTTAGTTCCCAAGGCAAGTCCAACTCCTGCCTTGTGAAGCTCAGAAATCTGGGAAGACCCCAAGTAATGTAGGGAATGGGCTGGCAGATAAAACTGCTGGGGAATGGTAGGGGAAATATCCTAATAGGGGAACTTGTTTTGTACAGGAATTGTGCAAAATTTGTCCAAAAGAACAGGAATCAAGCTGCATTGACACACTCCTTGGAGACCACAATCCAGTGGGAAAGCTGAGAGAGGGAAACAAAGCCTGAATAGGCAAATGAGCCAAATCTGCCAAAACCCTCAAATGGCCACATTCCCTGGCATTGCTAAGGAATTCAGCCAAACTCCAAGAAAAAGGTGAGCCCATATGGAATCTTTTATGGGATTGTGACTCCAACTCTTCCTGTGGAAAGCCATGGGATATGTTATCCCAGTTTCAGAGAACATGTAATTTCCTTGGGAAAAATACTTTGCATAACTTTATTGTTTTAGCCTAACCAGTAACCTGGGATATCTAAGCCCATCCTCCCCAGTGGGGAGACTGGGAGTACGTCTGGACATGGAGAATTTCTGGGAGAGTACTAGAGAAGGAAGAAGGCTCCAGATTTGCAAGTCTGTCAGCCACTCCTGTCTGATCCCAGTGGATTTGTCCTCTTGTATTTAACCTCAGCAGCACTAATTGCTGGGAATTAAGCAGCCTTTAGTGCTTCTTTTCCATAAAACCTCTCCATCCTGCCCTTCAATCCTGTTGTGCACAGAGGAAAAATCCCAAACTGCATTTTTTTCCCTCTCCCCTTCACTTTGCCTCCCCTTTTCCTGCAGGCTTTGGGCTATCCAGTCTTGGATGTGGATTAGGCAGAGCACCTTGGAAGCTCAGCTCAGGGTGGGATTAGAGCTGTGTTGGAAGCACCATGGATTCTCCCAAAGTTTGGTATGAGGAGCTGCATCTTGGGAGGAGCTGGGATTTTGTGCTGTTCCAGGTTTGTTTGTTTGTTTGTTTGTTTTTGTTGTTGTTGTTGTTTTTCTTCTTTTTGGGGGTTTGGTTGGTTTTTGGGGTTTTTTTGCCTTTTGGTCCACCTCCAAGGAAAAGCTGGAAACCAAACCAACTGAAGAGGATTCCCAAATTTCTTTCCAGACCTTCAGAGGATGCCCAAATCCACATGGAGCTGAGTAAAGGGGTATGAGGAGAATGGGAATAATTGAGCCTCAGGACTCTGCACTTCATTCTTTTAATATGTTTGGAGGTGCAGGAAATGCCAAATCCCAAAGGAATTGTGTGTCTGTAACATCAAGTGCAACCTCTTTAAAGCTAAGTCCTTGGAGTGGGGTTTTCCCCAGGGTAAATCCAGCTGTGACATGGAAAAGCCTCAGCAAGGATTTCCAGCCTTGACTACATAGCTTTTGGAAAAGCTTAGTAGCCAAACAATATCAAATTTATATCAGATTTGTATCAAGTGTGGTGTTTATATCTGGGACCACTCAGTTCCCTGGGTGTGAAAGTCATTCAAGTAGCAAAGCTGAGCCATTTTTGAGAATTACAAGTGTTGTGTCCCTAAGATTCTTAGTACAATATTTAAGTGATTAATATTTAATTGAGACAATATAAAGTGGATTTGTTAGAGTGGCAGAAATGTTTTTTCACCTGGAAGTGTGTTGGGATAACCAACATTCTTTATGTCAGAAAAAATTGGTCCCCTTCTTTTTCCTTCTTTTCTTTCTAGATTGTGGGTAATTGGGGATAATATTTAGGATAAAGAATTGAAATGCATGAGGGAAGCTTCATGTTCCCAAGGGAATGCTTTAGAGATGTACAGCTTCTGAACTGCACAAATAAGTCAGGCTCCCACAGAAACCTTCCAAAGCTGGAAGGGACAGGGAAGAAAATTCCAAAAGTGATGTGGGAAGTGCTTTCTCCCAGGTCTGGACACTGCTGAGGTTGGAATGACTTAAGAACATTCCTTGTCCCTCTCTCATTCCCAGCCCAGGTCTAAGCTGGTGTTCCCTGAGTGGCTGCACTTCCCTGGAGGTGGAGGGAGGAGGTCTCTGCTGGAGAGTGGGAGAAATGTCCCTGCTGGTTGCTGGGTCCGTGGTGGGCAGAGAACTCTGCTCTTGGCAAGAGGGGTTTGTGAGTATTGAATCAGCAATATCTCCTTCTTAATGAGTTGTTTTAATTAGTCATCAGCAGGGACCACTTTTAGCCAGCTTTAGTTAACTTTTTTTTCACAGATTTCTTATTGATTTGATCATGAAATCACCAAAACCTTAAGTTTGCTAAATTAACCCTGAAAAGCTTCAATGAACAAATCCTGAGGGAATTGGGGATTGGATATCTGGGATCTTATGGCCCTTCAAAGCCATGTTGGGTTTACCCACTGATTTTGGTGCCAAGGGAAACTCCAAATTAAGAATAATCAAAATATGAATCAGCTCTCATGAAACTCAGCTTTCCAAAACTTTATTTAGGATAAAATAAGATGGGAATGCCTTTGACAGAAAAGCACCTGTAAAGCAAAGCAGATCTAAAATGCCTGTAAGAAGATTACAGAAAATCATCATGTATATATATATGNACCTGGAAGTGTGTTGGGATAACCAACATTCTTTATGTCAGAAAAAATTGGTCCCCTTCTTTTTCCTTCTTTTCTTTCTAGATTGTGGGTAATTGGGGATAATATTTAGGATAAAGAATTGAAATGCATGAGGGAAGCTTCATGTTCCCAAGGGAATGCTTTAGAGATGTACAGCTTCTGAACTGCACAAATAAGTCAGGCTCCCACAGAAACCTTCCAAAGCTGGAAGGGACAGGGAAGAAAATTCCAAAAGTGATGTGGGAAGTGCTTTCTCCCAGGTCTGGACACTGCTGAGGTTGGAATGACTTAAGAACATTCCTTGTCCCTCTCTCATTCCCAGCCCAGGTCTAAGCTGGTGTTCCCTGAGTGGCTGCACTTCCCTGGAGGTGGAGGGAGGAGGTCTCTGCTGGAGAGTGGGAGAAATGTCCCTGCTGGTTGCTGGGTCCGTGGTGGGCAGAGAACTCTGCTCTTGGCAAGAGGGGTTTGTGAGTATTGAATCAGCAATATCTCCTTCTTAATGAGTTGTTTTAATTAGTCATCAGCAGGGACCACTTTTAGCCAGCTTTAGTTAACTTTTTTTTCACAGATTTCTTATTGATTTGATCATGAAATCACCAAAACCTTAAGTTTGCTAAATTAACCCTGAAAAGCTTCAATGAAAAAATCTTGAGGGAATTGGGGATTGGATATCTGGGATCTTATGGCCCTTCAAAGCCATGTTGGGTTTACCCACTGATTTTGGTTTCAAAGGAAACTCCTAGTTAAGAATAATCAAAATATGAATCAGTTCTCATGAAACTCAGCTTTCCAAAACTTTATTTAGGATAAAAAAAGATGGGAATGCCTTTGACAGAAAAGCACCTGTAAAGCAAAGCAGATCTAAAACGCCTGTAAGAAGATTACAGAAAATCATCATGTATATATATATATGTGTGTGTGTATATACATATATACACACACATATATATAGATATGAAGTAGATATTTTATAGCAGTTGCAGGTAAACTGTCAGGGTTGGTTTTTGAAATATTTTTTTAACTATAAAATATTCTATAATTATGCATGTGATTTTTAACATTTAGTATACAAGAATCCTAAATGTCTTGCTGGTTTTAGAGTATTGCATTGAAAGCCTGTGTGGTTTCTCCTCTTTCCCTCTCCAGAAGAGCTCTTAAGAAACTTCTGTTACCTGTAAGAAGGTTGTAACATTTTAACTGCTGATTTCAGTACCTTTAGCTAAACTTGATGTATGGTCTGTATTATTGTTTAGATGCATTGTTTGAGACAGAACTAGGGGGCTGGAAGAGAAAATTGAAGGAAAAGGTTGTAGAGAAGGGGCAGAAGATGAATGTAGAGAACCTAATTTAGGATTGAAATCCATCTGTCTGCTGGTTCAGTCTCCTGGCAGGAAGGGGTGAAGGAGATCAGTCAGTGTTGAACTCAAGTGTTCCGTGGGTTTGTCCCAGCCAGATAAGGGTGCTGGAGACACTCTGCACCTCAGCCAGGGCAGGGAGGGCTGAGGGGGACAGAGGGTGTCCCCAGCCTGCTGGGAGCAGTGTCACACGAGGCACACAGGTGCCTGGAAAGGTGCATTGTCCTTACCGAGGTGGGCCCAGGGTGTCAGTTTGCCTGAGACCCTGGCACAGGTCTGTGACTCATTTTGTAAAGGGTGAGTGTGGCACAAAACAATTCTGAATTATAATTTGGGATGTTGTGTGCTGTGGGTTTTGGGGGACGCTTTTTTGTTTGGAATGGTTCACAATGGAAAGTTTCATGTATAGGTGAGTGATCTGCTGGGTTTTGTGCTGCTTGTCCCACTACAAGCTCTGAGCAAAGAAAGGACATGCCTGCTCTCTCTCTGAGTTGGCATCCTTGGCCTGAGCAGTCGTGGAAGCAGCAGGCAGGTTTCTTGCCTGCTGAACCACTTCTTGTGGTGTTAAGGCTGACATCCAGTGCTAAAGGAAATTCCTCTCTTTTCATGTGACAGCAGCACTGATAGGAGAGGGAAGGACTGGGGCAGAGTGCTAAAAAACTTAGAATTTCAGATGTGACACAAAAGAAAGCTCAGAGTGCAAAAAAGGGAAATGTGTGCCCAAATTGCCTCTTGAGGCAGTTTTGCTGTCTGTTCTTGTGCAACTGTGTCTTCTAAAAATTAGACCATTTTTTTCATTGTGCTGTGCAAAACACTTCTCATAATGCCAGGAAACAGATAATACTAAAACTCAAAGGAATTTGCATGTGTAGAAAAAAGCTATTCTCTCTTCTCCAGTGTGAGGTGCTTGATGTTAGGAAATACTGAAAACCAGGTAAAAGGTTATAATTGAGTTGGTCTCTATTTATTACCCCCATTTTTTTGTGAAACAGAGGAGTAACTGGGAAGGTTACAGGAACTAAAGCTGGATGTTATAAATTCCTAAATCTTAATAACAAAAGAGGCTTAATGGAGAAGTTAACAGTCCTATGAGGGGATTATTTTTGAACTCAGAGGAAGTACACACTGCGGAACTATGAAATGCCACCTGCAGGAGCCTAAGTCAAATTGGACTTCTTGTCATTTCCTCACTTTGTTTTTCTTATTTTTAACCTCAAGTGCTGACACTGTCATCCTTCTCCGCAGTCTCTGTCTTCCCAGCTCAGGACTGGGCGGATCCTTCTGATTCTGCTGGAGGTGCAGCTTCACAGACCACGGGAGGATTCACTGCTGGGGAAGGGGAGGTCAGAGCTGCCGCCTGGAACTGGCAGAGGGACTGGCCTGATTTAAAGAACTGAACATAGAAAAGTCACAAAGTGACTCTGCTGCTCCCCAGGCTCCTGCCAGGATTGTGGACACAGGTGGAAATTAAGGGAAAGTGACCCAGATCAGCTATTTTCTTGTGAAATTGTGTTTGCTAGGGAAAGGACACAAGGATGAGAAATCTTGGGCTGAATGGGGTTTTTCCATGAAATACCAAAAGCAATATTGGGAAACTTACTGATTCTATTGGTAATGGCTATATACTCCTACATTTATCCTATTACTTTTCCTTTCAAATACTGGAAATTTGGAGACTGTTCAAATGGAATTGTCTCCTGTCCATGGTATTTTCTTGGTTGTTTTTCAAGACAAAAGTACTTGGTCAGTAATAGTTAAAAACTCTTGAAATGCATTTGTTCATGACCAGTGAAAATGCTGTATGACAGGCAAGGAACACAGCCAGGAGCAGGCGGTGCATTAATTCTTGCACGGAGATCAATCTGTTGTCCATAGTGGGGAAACTTCTCTGCCCCTTCAGAGCACAGGAACTGAGTTTGGGCTGATTTGAACCAAGGCAGCCCAGGCTTTCCCTGCCTGCTCAGGTGTGGCGGCCACCAGCCTGTGACACCGAAGCTGGGGAGGAACTTCAACCCTCTGAGGGCTGACCTCTTTTATTATTCCAGCAGAGACCTTTTGGGGGGATGTACACCTGTAAATGGCTTTGTTAAAGCAACGTGCTGCTGTCCTCGGCAGTTTGACTTGGTTTGAGTCCCCCTTCTTTGGGGGTGAAGAAAAAAGGCTGGAGCAAGGGATGGGGACTTGGGGCTCTGGTATCATTTGGGGCACCGGGAGAGGCACACTGCAGTAGAGGAGCAGGTCAGCAGGGAATGAGGGTGGTCATGCTGGGCACCCTCCCCCAAAGGCACCCGGAACTGCCAGGAAATTCACAGGGAAGGGTGTGTGAAGAATACTAAAATTTGTCAAGGTTTTAATTTTTATATATATTGACAAGTAATACTAATTTATATATAAATTCATTTCAAAATAAACCCTATCTACCATATTATATACAGGAATGTAAGAAACACTGAATAGAGATCTCTAAGGTTTGAAAGTAATGACATAACATTTTTATATATGAATGAAACAATCAAGTGCCTGAAAAATTAAGGAAATATGATCGGGGTGAATTAAAAAGAGCTCTATCCCAACTTTTCTCTCGGTTCTCTCCCCACCCCAAACAGTCGCAGCCCTCTCTGAGCTGTGCGGTGCTGCTGCTGCCTGGTGACAGAGAGCGGCACTGCCGCCCCCGCCACAGCGCCCTGACCCTCCCTGCTGTTCCCCGCTGTCCCCGGCTGGGTGACACGGGACACCGGCGGCCTCCGTGGCTGCCGAGCATGGCAAGGGCAAGAGCCGGGACCGAGCGAGGAGATAGCTGTAAATAGAGTGGAAGGATGAAGGAGAGTTAGGAATGCAAACAGTCACGGCCGTGAGCGATAAAAGGAGTGGCCGCCGTGCGGGGCGGTGACTGAGCAGGATGACAGCCGTGGCTGTGCCCGGTTGTGCCGGGCGGCAGAGGCGCGGCCGCACCGCGACACGGGCCGGGGACACCGGGAGGGCGCAGGCTGGATAGAAGTGCCCGTGTGCCACTCTCAACATGGCGGCACGGAAAGGGAGCCGCAGTTTGCCACTCCCAAGATGGCGAAAGTGACAACAATCACGTGACAGGACACCACATATGGCCGGTCGGGGTTGAGCCACTCTCAAAATGGCGGGACCGTGACAGAGGTGTCCTCGTCTCTGCCTTCTGCCGCTCGCGCGGCTCCCGCCAGCCCCCGGCGCCATTGACGCCAGCATCCGTATTCCCACACCAGAAAAGGCCGCGAAAAATCGCGCTGAAAGCGCTAGGTCGGCGTCGGAGTTGTGGGATGGGGAGGCATTTCAGGCAGCCGACATGACAGACACTTGTGTGAGCAGTGCGGGGCTTTACTTGTACCAAACATGGCGGCTTAGCCGGAAATGGCTTCCGCCAGCACCCAAGATGGCGACAAAGGGCAGAGGTCATGCGATGCCACACCAAAGATGGTGGTATGGCACGCCGTTTAGTGGCTTTCTAAAGATGGCGGCATCGCGCGCATGCGCCTTGGGTAGGGAAAAACGGTGGCCCAGAAGTACCGTGCCCCGTCCATTCGGCTGCGATGCAGACGCCGGCCCGGCGCTTTCAGCGCGATTTCTTGTGGCGCTTCCTGATGTGGGAAGACGCGTTGTGGGGTCAGCGGAGCCGGGAGCACCCGGCAGGATGCAGGTCCTCTTTCGCAGGAGCTGAGAGGTGCGGGGGCAGAACCGAGACAGGGTGTGCCAGGCATGGGGAGCCGGGAGGATTCCAGCTCCCAGCCGCTCTCTGGGAGCGCCGGATGGACTCGGGGCTGAGGAGGTGGGAGGTGAGTGAGGGTGGTGTTGGTGTTCCCGGGAGCTGCCGAAATGGCAGCTCGCAGCAGCCTCCTGTGTCTGTGTGTGCAACCAGCTCTAGCGCCGGCAGCCAAATCAAATCTCTGTCAGATCTGTATCAAATGTGGTGTTTATATCTGCGACCTCTCAGCTCCCTGGGTGTGAAAGTCCTCGAAGCAGCAAAGCCGAGCAGGTTTTGAGCGTTCCAGGTGTGCTGTCTCCTGTTCTGACCCCCAGCGCACTTGCAGGGTGAGGGAGGGATGTGGATCTGCTGTTTGGCTGGGAATTCTGTGGAACCACATGAGGCAACTGGCCAGGCAGGCACTGCGTGTGGGGCAGGAGATGAGCAAAAGGAAGGGAGAGAAAGGGATTGATCTGAGGGGTTGCTTAGACACACTTAAATCTTTCTGAGGAAGGCTTTCAGCCCTTGTTTCAGTGAAATCCCTTGGGGCTGGGAACAAGCAAGCAAACCAAAGCCGTGGGGTTTGGTCAGGGGCACTCCTGGGGGCTGTGAGGGAGCTCTGGAAGGGTGGGAAGAAGGAAGGCAGGAAGGAAAAGCTGCTGTGCAGGGCCTGGGGGGGCTGACACAGCAGGACCCAAAGGCCCCGATGGCAGCTCAGGGAAAGGTGAGGTGTGAACCCCTCCCTGTCCTGCCCAGTGGAAGCAACTGCCCCAGATGTAGGGCAGGGAGAGCCGGGGCAAGGGGAATTGGCAATCCAAGCAGGCCGAACCCACTGGAAGTCTGTGGGGTTTTCATCAGGCAACGCTGAGCTGCTGACACAGAATTCTGCAGGGTCCCAGGAAAAGTGAGTTTGGATGTTTCTATTCTAAGACGTATTTGGAGCACAGGGGAAGAGAAATGCATTTATGTGTTAGCTTGGGACACCAGAATATATGGTTTGCAAAGTTAAATTGGCTTTTTGTTTGAAAAGAGACAAAATGAATACGGTAGATTGTTAAAAATGGTAAAAAGGTGGAACAAAGGGTTCTTTTGGACCCAGCCTGAAAAGGTTTTTTTGTTTGTTTTGTGTTGCCTGGCTTAGGGAAATTTAGCAGATCTCACTTTTTTCTTCTCTGGCCAAGTGAAGTGTTATCTTTTTAATTCAGAAAGGGTTTGCTGTATGTGTAATATTTCAGTTGTAATTCCACGGTGGGGGAGAGCTTGGAGCAGTCAAACTGAGTCCAGCAGGCCAGGGAGGGAGTGCTGCCTTTGCCCAGCAGTGCCCTGAAGGCAGGGAGGGGGAGGAAAGCCTGAGTTAGGTGGGAATTCCTTTTTCTTTTGTGGCATTCCGGAAGGTATCTGAGTCAGGAGGGAGGAGTGTGAGGCCGGTTTGTGCTTTGTGTGTACCTGGACTGTGCAAAGGGACCTGTGCTGGAGGTTGTGCTCCTGCTGGGGTTTTCAGGACACTTCTCTGCAGCCAAGAGCCGAGCTGAAAATAACTGTAGTACTGAGGGGTGACCTTTTTGTGCCAATATGGGGTCTCCTGGCTGGAAAACTTGTTCAGGCTACTCTAAAAAGAGCAGGAGCACAGCACGGAAAATGTCTGTCCCAGGGCTGTCATCCTGGCAAATTAACAATTCACTTGGAATTTTTCTTTTCTTACATGTTACCCATAAGGAAAATTTTGCTGTTGAGGATGTGAAAGGCAGGGAAACAGGGACAACATGTATTCCAAGAGAAGAGAGGTCCTCCTCTCCTGTGAGTTGTGCTTACACTGGCTGCTGTCTGGGGAGATGCCACCTTGGGAAAAAGCACACAATGATTTCTGTTCCAAGTTTCCATCCTGCTATTTATGGTTTGCCTGTGCTGAGAGAGGTGAAAATGTTTCCCTATGAGTGTTGTCTGCCAGTCACTAAAAACAGACTCCAGTCTTCTTATGTAAACTAAATTCTCCGTATTTTTCCCAACTTCTCCGAGAACACTGGGATTGGAGAAATGATCCTAATTCTTTCCCTGCTCCACACTGCATCTGTACCACTTGATGGTCCCACCAGGACCTGTGATGGGGTGCATGAGAAGAATAAGTTATTTTGCTGATATAATTTGATTCTTGGTATTTTGGTGTGGATTTGAACTCTTTTGTAGTAAAACTTATAAATCTTTTAGATTAGAACAGAAAGCTGTGGAAAAACAGCCTGGTTTGAAGGGTTTTTACCAGACTAGAGCTGGCTACAAAAAATTGGATGGTCAAGTGCTTTGCTGGTCTGGACTTCCAGTTTTGAAAGATTAGAAGCTGAAAACTGTGTTTCCTCCAGCAGAGGATTCATGTGAAGTTTGGGAAGAGTTCAGTGGAACTTGGAGATGTGACAGTTTCCAAAGTGGGAGCTAAACAAGGAAGCAGATGGAGCCTCTGAACTAAAAGTACTTTGAAGAAGATTTTGTGTCACAGAGTAGCTGGTGATGGAAAATGAGCGTTGAGGCTGTTGAAAGGTCCATCTTTCCCTTGGAAAAAAACCCTGAGGCAAGGGTGTGGCCTGTTCGGTTCTGGGTTTGGAAGTGAACTTTCCAAGATTTCTGAAGAAAGGAGAGGGGGTTTCCCTCATTTTCTAGAATTCTGTCTCATTAAGAAGAGTTGTCTGAACCTGGCACCCTGTCAGTTCCCTGCAGGACTGGAATATATTGTTTTATTCAGCCTCTAATCGGTGGGTTCACCTTTGGCTGTGTCTAAAGCCAAGGGGGAGCTGCTGTCTCCTTCCTCACCTGAAATGTTTTCCAGCAGTGCTGGGAGCTTGGGCTGCTCTTCCCTGGCCCTGTGTTTCCAACAGGGCAAGGTTTGTGTGTGCCCTTCCCTTAGGGCAGATCCCTCCTGTAGGCAGCTTCTGTCTGTGCAACCTGTGGGGGCTTTGGGATGGATGGAGAGAGCCTCAAGGGAATCCAGAGAGGGCCAGGAAGTGCTCCAAGGGCTGGAGCACTTTTGTTACACAGTCAGGCTGGGACAGCTGGGAATACTCAGCCTGGAGAAGAGAAGGCTTTGGAGAGCCCTAAGAGCCCTTTCCGGTGCCTAAAGGCATTCCAAGAGAGCTGGAATGGGACTTGGGGAAAGAGCCTGCACTGACAGGACAAGGGGCAATGGCTTCCCACTGACACAGGGCAGGGATAGATGGAATATTGGGAAGAAATTGTTCCCTGTGAGGGTTGGGAGGCCCTGGCACAGACTGCCCAGAGAAGCTGTGGCTGCCCCATTCCTGGAAGTGTCCAAGGCCGGGTTGGACAGAGCTTGGAACAATCTGGGATAGTGGAAGGTGTCCTTGGTTGTGACAGGGGGTGAAACTGGATGATCTTTAAGGTCCTTCCCATCCAGTCCATTCTGTGATTCCGTGATTCCAACGTCTCTACACATATGGAGAGCCAAAGTACAGTCCAGCATCTTTGGCATCTGATCCTTAATGTCACTTTGGTGGGCTGATGTTGGGAAACAGGAGCTGTGGATGGACTGATGAAGTCAGTCAGTATTTTTGCCTCCTGTGGTGCAAAACTCCTGGGATTCCTTTCCTTGCAGAGGTGCTGGGGCACTTTTGCAGTGCTTACGGGAATAACCCCTCGGCCGATCTTTATCTTCTCTTGGTGGTTATCAATAATGGCAGGGAGTTGTCTCCAGGATTCCCAGTGTCACTGTATTTGTCCATGGGTTCACGAGGTTCCAAGGTGGGAGCCAAAGCTCTGGGGGTGTGGATCCATTCCCTATTTCCATGCAGAGGGATGTTCTCATGGAAGGCATCCTCAGGCTGTGTCTGGCCACGCTGGAGTGAGGAGTTCCGGTCAGGATATCCATTGGCTGAGGAGAGCTGGAAAGGCAGAGGTGGGGTCAGCGTTACCAGGAAGGGGGAAAGGTGATGGGAGGAAAAGAGAGGGACAGTGGTAGATGAGAGAGATGGCCTGGCAGCTTTTGCTCAGGATGTTCTTCAGGGAAGTCCCTGGAGCTCATTGTAGGGTCCTGCTGCCTTGGATCAGGAGAGGCTGATTACTGCTGCCCTTTTCCAGCCTCATTTCCTTTCCATATTTAACTGGAGTGACCAGTTCCAATGGAGTTTTGAGCCAACTACTTGTTGCGCACCACCACACCCCCTGCAGCTCCATCTCTCTGGAAAAGGGGGAGGGAGAGGGAAGAGAGGATCCCCAGGGATCCTCCTGAGGGACTGAGCTTCTCTTGCAAGTGTCTGATGTCTCTTTCCCATGGAGCTGTGACAGGGATTTCTGTGGACAGTTCCCAGCTGTTGTGGAATTTGGGCATGGAGGTGGGGATGTTCGTGTCTAGGGGCCACTCAGCTCTAGGACACAAAGTAGGAATATGAGGTGACATTCCCAATTAATGTGTCTTGGAGGACACACCAGGGAGAAGCAAGAGCATCAGGGCATCCAAGCATCCCCTCTGCCTGTGGAACCTGGGGAGATCGCAGCTCTGTCCTCCCCTCCTCCCATGGATCTGGTCCATGTCTCCCCCAGGGAATCCCAGAGGTTTCTCTCTTTGGGTGTCAGGGGTCCTCTTAAAAAATCTGTGGTGTCCTTAGAAGGCAATGGGTTGAGGACAGGCTGGGCCAGCACAGGGCCACCACAGCTGTTGGTGATCTGGGTCACACATAAACCACACAAAGAGGAGAGAACATGCAGGAAATGGTCAAAATGTCAAACCAGGGATACACAGAGAAGCAGGAATCAAAGACAAAGCTGATCCTTGGATCAGCTCTAAGTCTTTGAAGGAGACTGGACAGTTCAGGGGCATGTGAGAAGTTTTTGGATTGGAGTCAAAGCAAAGTCTAACGTACAAGTGAATTGTTGTTAGAGACCTTACAAGCTGGCACTTTAGCAAATGGAAAATACCTTGCTCTTCCTGTGTGCTTTCTGGCTCCTTTTCCAAGTTGGGATTTGTGCTTCCTATTTTCAGGGCAAATACTGTTCTGTTTTCCTGAAGGTAAAACCAGGCAGATTCCCAGTGGGAACCCCAGCTGCCTGCCCCTTTTGTTCTCAGTAATGCTTTATTGATTGGGTGGAAAGATTCATATATGCTGGGATGTCTGTATTTTCTTCAAGCTGCAAATTGGATCAGTGGCCAGAGACAGGCAGCATCACTTCTGGAAGTTCCTGAGAAAGCTGTGGCCAGAGATGAGCAGTTTTCCAACCTTTCTGCACAATCTGTCTGCTTGTAAGTGTGAACTAGAAATAAAAAGTGAGTTTCCAGTGAGACCTGGGAATAAGATTTCCCAGTTCCAGTGGCCCAAACAGGAAATGCACCAACTCCAAAGTGAGGGGATTCTGGATGTGCTTCCTTAGTTTGGCCTGGAAAGAGAAAGGAAACACAGTTTAACCCTAGCCTGATGTGCCTTCTCTTTTCTGCCACTTGGGGGGAGTGTTGCTGGCTGATGAGAAGAGTTAAGTGATGTAGGGCACAGGAATCATTCATTTTTATTTTGTGCCCATTTCTAATTCCTGATGAATTTCAGGAGGGGTGGAATCTCCTCTCTGTTAAATCTGTGTCTTTGAAGGTGATTTGAGCAGACACACAAAACCTTGCCTTGTTTTGGAAGTCCCAGTGAGGAAAGGCCAGGGTTATTGTTGCTTCTGCCTCTTGCAGGGTTGAGAATCCCACTAGTTCCATGAATGAAAACAACAGGATAGGTGTTTTGAGGGTCCCTTGGCAAATCACTGACAAAGAAAAGTCCCCACAAAGGTCTTGTCTGTGGCACCTGCAGCTGCCCTGGCCACTGTAACGCTCCAAATCCAGTGGTATTTGAGGTGAACTGTGGCAGAATGGAGGAGCAAACACTTGGGGTGGATTTACTGCAAGAACTGGGTTTGGGTAGCAGCAATCAGCTGAGCTGTGGTGAGAAACCTCTGCAGTTTGTGCTTCCCTTCAGCTCCTTCTCCTGCCCTGGTCTCCTGGCATGAGAGACAGGCTCCCCACTCCCACTGAAGTGCAGAGCATTGGAAATGCCAGAGATGAAACATTAGTGTGGAGTGGGAAGTGGGAACCAGCTGCTGGCAGCAGGGTGACCCAGTGAACGGGCACTTCCCGGGACTCGGCAGCCACGAGGGGAGGAACGTGCCAGGGCTCCACCACGGAGTCCCAGCTCTGCTCCGTGCTCAGCCCTGGGCTCTTGCCAGATCAGCTGCTCCTTCTGATCCTGAGCAGGCACAAGTTGTCCCTATTTGCTTCTCAAGGAAAAGGCTGAGTTTGGTGTCCTGCGCTAAGGTTGTTTACAATTTCTGGAGTCTCCTTATCAATGATTGCCCAGGAAGAAGCTTGTTGGATGTGTTCACTGGACAAGTTTGGTCACAAGTGACAGAATTCCTGCTGGCTCCTTCCCCTCCTGGTCTCTTGTGTTTCACTGAGCAGAGCTGGTAGCACTGGGAACATCCTTGTGCTCCTGCTTTTTATCCCCTCCACAATCCAGAGGATCTGCCAGGGGAGAAAGAGAGGAGCCAGGAATATCGGGGCAGTGAGAGACTTCAGTTACTGTCAAGCAGAGAATTCCCAGGCCTGGATCTGAAAAGACCCAGGCCTTGCCATCTTCTGGCTGCTCTGTCCCATCCTGGACTGGATGTTTCTAGTTTTGGTTTGACAGCTTGTCCCAGAAAACCTGCACAAGTCTGACACAATGTTTGTCCTGGGTTCTGAAGGACCTGGAATTCACACCTTTGTCCCCTGGCA
>VYXD01005258.1:42518-55870 GCA_013397195.1 Hylia prasina
TTAAAGCACTCTTATAATATGGCATCTTTCTATTTCTGTATAAAAGCAGATCTTTTTAAAGTATTTCTGTAACTTAAAAGACCTGTCCTTTAAATCATATTTTGTCTTTAGGTAAGTTTGGTTTGGTTTTGGTTGCAAGTTCCTTCTCTTTGTGAAACTTACCGTTTTGTTTTGGGTTTGTTTTTTTTTTTTGTATATTATTGTTTGCAATAAATATACATTGTATTAAAAGTTCCACCTGCCCCAGGTGTGGGATTTGTTTATTATCAGGGTTTTGTATCAGCCTGCAGGGAACACGGAGTGCTGGATGGGTTTGGGTTCCTGGTTGGGGTGTCCCTCCCCCTTTATCCCGGAAAAAGCAGAGCCAGGGAATAAATGGGGTTGGAGGTGGACAAAGGCAGCCTGGCCAGGTGAGGGTGTGACCCCAAGGGACACCTGAGCTGTCCCCAGGTCCTGCTGCCTCTGCTCTCCCCTGGTGTCTGCCCCGTTTTGGGGATGCTGAGCACGGGGTGAGGAGGAAGGAGTGACCCCAAGGCTTTGGGCTGTCAGGCCATCCCTTCAAACCTGCTGCAGTCCTCTGCGAAACCCCAATTCCCCAACAGCCCGGCAGGACCTGTGCCACCCTCAGGGATCGGTGTCCCCTGCCCCTCCCAGCAAGGAACCCCCCCTGGCTCAGCCCAGCATCCATTTTCCGACAAAACCCACCCCAAATCACCCCCGGCCCTGCCCCGCTGGGGCTCTGGGGCAGCTCAGGCCGGGCTTTGTCACCTCCCCCAGCGCTGCTGTCCTCGCTGGGGACACCAATCCCTGCAAGGCCACGGATTCCTCCCGGGAAAGCTCGTGTAGAAATGTCCCGACTTGTCCCAGATTCCCCCTGGAGCCGCAGCTGGCGTGGGGCTGCTCTGGGGCATCCCGAGAAAGCAGAGCCAGGGGATAAATGGGATTGGAGATGGACCAATCCAGACTGGCACGTCGGGGTGTGACCCCAAAGGGGACACCCGAGCTGTCCCCAAATCCTGCTGGCTCTGCCGTGTCTGCTCTGCCCTGCCCCATTCAGTTCCAGCAGTCAGGTGGAGATTTTCTCCCCCCTGGAATCTTTTCCTGGCTGGAAAACCCCCCCTGACATCCCCAGAGCTCCCGGCCACGCCGCGCACCCTCCACACCTCTGCAAAGCCTTCTGCGCTTCAGCCAAGTACCCGGAGGGGTTCATTAACTCTGGGCATTAATTGGGGTCAGCGTCACTCTGCTGTGCCATGTGGGAACGCTTTGATCCCAGACGTTTCTCCTCCCCTGCCCCGCTCGGACTTTGGCCGCTTTTTGGGATAAAAGAACAACCACAGCTCCCGGTTTTAGGGCGAGGAAGGAGCTCCGGGGAGAGCTCAGCGCCACCAGCAATTCCATAAAGCTGAAAACGTCTTTCCGGTGCTCGTGTGGGTGGGATGGGCTGGAAAAGGGCCCAAAACTGGGACAGGCTGAGCCTGCGGGGCTCTGGGGCAGGAGGACACAAATCTCATCCCACCCCAAGGGGAGCGGGGCAGATCCCGCCGGGATTCCTGCAGGATCCCGAGCTGAGCCCGGCACAGCCCCGGCTGCTCGCAGGGACATTCCTGCCCCAACCCAGCCGTGCTCAGCCCCCCTCTGTCCCCCTTCCCGGAGCCGGAGGCATCCCGGGCATTTCTCCCTCACAAAAACCCCAAAAGAGCAAAGCCCCCGCTGCTGCCGCCCCTGCTCCCTTCGCTCCCGGGGCGAGCTCGGAACTCTCGGGGCTCCGCCGGACAAAGCCCAGCCGGACCCGGGGCAGCCCCGGCCCCCTGCCCTCCCCCTCGCAGGGAGGGGGAAAGGCTGGAAATGGGCACAGGGAGCGGAGCAGGAGGGGTGGGGACGGGAAAGAGGGGCCGAGGGAACCCGGCAGTGCTGCGGGGCAGGGGGGCACCGGCAGAGCCCCCCAAATTCCTGCGGAAAGCCGGGATGGGGCGAGGCTGAGCCCTGGCTCCTCGCCCTCGAGCAGCGCCGGGAGGAGCTGAGAGGGTTTGGGGTTTTTTTATCGGTTTGCGGGGTGGAAATGAGCGCCGATAAAAAACAAATAAAAGAGGGAGAAAGTTTGCAAGCAGCCCCAGGCGCAGCCCCGCTCCCGGGGACATCCCGGTTTTCCGGGCTGCTCCCTTTGGGAGCTGCGATTTGCATTTTCTCCCAGCCGGCTGTTGGTGCTGACATCTCCTCCCGGAGAGGAGGAGGAGAGCGCCGGAGCCGCGGGGATCCCGGGGTCGGCCCTGGACGTGCCCGGCTCTCCCCCTGCCCTTCCCCGGGCCGGTTCCCGCAGGCAGGAGGGGATTTCCAAGGAAAAGTGAGAGCAGCGGAGTTTCCCCGCAGTTCGGGTTCGCTTCCCTCGGGATCACGCTCAGCCCCCGCGGGAGAGGTTTAGGAACGGGGGGACAAACCCCGATCCCGTTTCTCCTCAAAACTGGGTTAAAATGCTTGGGTTCCGTGCTGCAAAAACGGGAAAAGTGGCGAGAGAGGAGAACTTGGGGCGCAAACGGGTCCGAGGAACGGGAGGGGACACCGAAAATAAAACCTGAGGCACCTCTAGCCCCTCGTGGTGCCTCTGTCCGGCTGGGAATGAGGATCAGACGGGATTGGGGTGGCTCAGAGCTCGGGAAGGGGCTGCCAGGGATGCTCCGTGCAGGGCTGCAGGACACGGGGACACCGCTGTCCCCTCCGCCACCCCCAGCTGTCCCCCGGATCACCACCCGCAGGGCAAAGCCCCCTCCAGTGCAGAATGAGCCCCTCTGGAACAGGGATGGCTCATCCCCATGCCTGTCCCCACATCAAGCTCCAAGCCATGCCACAGATCCCAAAATTCCCAGGATCCACTATCAGGTATCCCAATTTTAGGGGAAGAACCCCTTGGGGATCTGAACCCTGCAGTGTCCCAATCTGTCACCCAAAAGCCCAATTTCAGGAGAAAATCCCACGAGGATTTGGAGCCTGCACAGTCCAGACCCACCACCCAAAATCCCAATTTCAGGCAGGGAAAACTCCGTGAGGATCTGCACCCTGCAGAGTCCAGATGTCTCCCCAAAATCCCAATTCCAGAGGAAAATCCCGTGAGGATCTAACAGTCCAGATCCACCACTCAAAATCCCAATTTCAGCAGAAAATCCCATGGCGACCTGCACCCTGCACAGTCTAAATCTCTCACCCAAAATCCCAGTTTCAGAAGAACATCCCGTGAGGATTTGGAGCCTGCCAAGTCCAGACCCACCACCTAAAATCCCAATTTCAAGCCCCACGAGGATCTGCACCCTCCAAGGTCCAGATCCGCCCCCCAAAATCCCAATTTCGGGGGGGGAAAACTGCATGGGGATCTGCACGGTCCAGATCCACCCCCCAAAATCCCGATTTCGGGCACTGCTGGGGTCCCACACCAGAGTTTCTCACAGCTGGGAAGGATTTAACCCTCATTTCCCGAGGTGACGGCTCAGACGGGCTCCCCCAGTCCAGCACAGGTAGGACAGAGTCTCTGTCCCCTCCCAGATGTGTCAGAAAGGGGGGAAAAAAAAGCAGTTTTACATCTGATTTTCCCGCTGCCGGCGTGGGGATTAATTACACACCTCGCCTGGGCAAAGCCCGGCTATCACCACGCAGAGTCTCGCTCCATAAATTTCCAACTGCTAATAATAAGGCTGGACAGGAGTTTTAAAGCTTCAGTAGACAGTTTACAATTAACCTACTCCTGTCAGCTGGAAAATCACCTTAAAATGGGATTCCAGTTCACGTCTGGCTCGCTTGGAGTGAGAGTTTCACTTTCTGAGAGTGAGGAACTGCCCTGGAAAGGGAAACTGCGGGGAGGCAGAGCCGGGGGAAGGGCCCGGGGCGGTTTCAGCTCAGAGCTGACCTGAATTCCTCCCAGCCCCGGGGCAGATTTCACCAGGTGTCCCGCGGGACTGCCAGCCCGGCCCTTGGAAGATGGAAATCAGCTCCCTGAGCTTGGGAGCTTTTCAGGATCATCCCGAGCACGTTTTTTTTTATATCAAGGACACAAAGCACGCCTTGGATTTGGCGGCCGAGGGAGAGGAAAATGCGGATTTTTGAAGGCCCAAACTACCAGGGACGCCCGAGGAATGACAGACACGGGGCACAGGATGCATCCACCTCACCAGCCCCAGGGCTTCCCGATTCTCCACGGGGTTTTTTTCCAAGCTGGGAGGTGAATTCCGTCGCTTGGAGTCACGGTCACCTCCCAGCCGAGCCAGGGCAGCCAGGAGCTCAGCACGTCTGGCACCCTCTGCTCCCTCTTTTAGCAGCTCCCTCACAACTTGTAAAGATCAAAAATCATCCCAAAAAAAGAAAATATGGAGTTTTACCGCCAGGGTGGGGAGGCTCTCGGATAGGATTCCCAGAGAAGCTGGGGCTGCCCCATCCCTGGAAGTGTCCCGGGAGCAGCCTGGGACAGGGGAAGGTGTCCCTGCCCTTGGCACGGGTGGGAATGGATGCGATTTAAGGTCCCCTCCCACCCACACAACTCCATTATTCCACTCAGGGAAGCTTTGGGATCCAAACCAAACCTCCAGCCTCGCAGCTTCGTCCCTCATCTTGGCCACAGCCCCGAGGTGAAGCTTCCCAAAGCTCCCCCTTGAAACACCTTTGAAAAGCCCCAAGAATGAATTCCATCCGCGAGGAGCGACTCGGGCAGGGAGAGGGGGGCAGAGCCAGGAGCCGCCCCGTCATTTTCTGTGATTAAAAGGCAAATTTTATTCCTGGAGAAACTTGGAAGCAAATGTGGCGTTGCCATGGTTTCACACCCACTGGCTGGAAATGACAATATTAGCAGGGTGACCTGGTAATTAGAAACTGTGCCCCCAGGTCAGGCTGCGGAGAAAATAAAGAGAGATTAGGGCGTGCTAAAGACACCGCATAATGCTGCGGGCTCCTGCGCTCCCCACCTTTTATAAGCGGCCCATTTAAATGCAGATTCTGACTTTCCACCTGGGGCTGCTAATCTGTCTCACAGCCAGATCAAACAATGAGGCAGCGCCGCGCACTGTGGGGCCGGGCTGCTCGGGGGGCTCGGGCTGGCATCGGGTGCCCCGAGCCGCCTGTCCCCCTTTTCTCAAGGGAAAAGCCCGAGGTTGGCGTTCGCAGATGATTATTTGTGCGCGCTGGAGGTTTGTGTCCTCCTCTCCCACCCCTGCATTCCAAGGATTTGGAGCAAACCAGGTTCGCATTTTCATCCTCCTCTCACATCCCCAAAACTTCGATTTGGAGCAAGCCAGGCTCGGATTTTCATCCTCATCTCGCACCCCAAACTCCAATGATTTGGAGGCAATCAGGCTCAGATTTCCATCCTCCTCTGCTTTCCCCAAATTTCACCGATTTGGAGCAAGCCAGGCTCAGATTTCCATCCTCCTCTCCTTCCTCCGAACCCGAACGATTTGGAGCAAGCCAGGCTCAGATTTTAATGCTCGTCTTCCTCCAAACGTCAACGATTTGGAGCCACCTGCCTGGGCAGTTCCAAAGTCCGACCTTTCCACCTAGAAACTCCTCCTGATGTCCAACCCGGACCTCGAGACCATTTCCTTTAGTTCCTGACATCCCCTGGGAGCAGATCCTCGTTCCCCGGGCTGTCCCCTCCCGTCAGGGAGCCACAAGCCCCCCCCGAGCCTCCTTTTCTCCAGGCTGAGCCCCCCCAGCTGCTCCCAGAAATGCCCGAGGGATCCTTCCCTGCCAGCCCATCGCCGCAGGAAGATTCCCCCGACTCTTTCCGTGGAAAAAAAAAAAAGAGTCGGGAAAAGCGTCTCGGGGTGTTTCCAGCGGTGTTTTCGCTGGTGGCTGGGTGGGGGCTGGCAGAGGAGAGTTGATGAGCAGGACGTTTGACACCCAGGGGCAGCAGCCGAGAGGGAAAGGCCGGAGCTCCTCAGAGCCGCGCCCGGCCCTTGAACGCTCCTCACCTTCATTAAGAGCATTTCAGGGAGCGCTAATCACGGCCCGGCCGGGGTCAGGTGCTGCGGGCACCGGGGAGAGGAATTCTGTCACTGCCCTAAAGCTGCCAACGCTGCGACAGAGCCCGGTGAAATCTGGGATCCCGCTCTCCCCTCCTGGCGTGCATCTTGCGGCTTCATGGTCCTGGGAATCTGAGCTCAGCCCCATCCAGGCAGCCCCGAACATTCCCGATTCCAGAGCCGCCCCGACCTTTCAAAATAGGAGAGAAATGGGGGAAATAATCCCCAGGAGACTTGGGAATAGGGAAAATGATCCCCAGGAGACTTGGGAATAGGGAAAATGATCCCCAGGAGACTTGGGAATAGGGAAAATGATCCCCAGGAGACTTGGGAATAGGGAAAATGATCCCCAGGGGACTTGGGAATAGGGAAAATGATCCCCAGGAGACTTGGGAGGACACAGTGGAGGATGCTGCCCCCCTCTCCTTTATCCTCATCTTTGCAAAACGGCAAACACGGGAAGGGAATCCTGGAAAAGAATCCTTGGGAAGATGCCGCGGGCAAAACCCTTCATTTCCTTTCTTTGGTGCTAAAATAGGGATTGCTCCTCGGGGCAGAGCTGGGGTGATAAAGGAGGACAGTGGAGCGGTGGAGGCACTGGGAATACGGGAAAAGCGAGGCTGGATCCCTTCCCGTGCCCGCCTCTGGCCCGCAGGCAAAGCTGAGCTCCTCCGTGCCTCAGTTTCCCCCGTTCCAGCTCCCGCTGCGCCGCACTGACAATTCCCGGGACGCCCGCAAATCACCCCCCACGTTTTACAGTTTTTCCTTGCCCTAAAGAGCTGATTTCGGTCACAGGCACCACAAACACCGCGAAAAAAACTCCCCAAAAAAAGCCAAACCCGAACCTTCGCCATCTCCATCCTCTCCCTCCCGAGCCCCTGCGCCGCCTCCCGCCCCCCGCTCCTGCTCGCTGCCCGGCCTGTCATGGTTTATTTTGTTTGGGTGGATTTTCTTTCTCCTCCTGCCCCCCTTCCCCGGCCCGGGGGAGAGTTTTTCCCATGGAGCCGCGGCCCGCGCGGGGCCCATTAGCATCCTCGTGCATAATTAGGGCGGCGGGCATTGTCATGCAGAGCAGCCCGGGATGACAACACTTCAGCCCCGACGACGCAGGAACGCCGCGAGCGAGTTTCTCACACTGCTTTTAGCCGAGGCCAGCCGGGCTCCGAGCGGCTGGGAGATTTTAATTAATTAATTAATGGGCCCTGCGCTCCCCCCTCCCCGGCTGTCCCCGCGCCCCTCCGTCCGCGGGCTCCGTGTTTTGGGGTTTTTTTTGGGGGGTTGTGTTTTATTTTTTGGAGCGGTTCGGGTCGGAAAGGACCGTGAGGCTCATCCCGCTCCAGCCCACGGCTCCCGCCGCCCCAGGGTGCTCCCAGCTGGCCTGGGACACTTCCAGGGATGGGGCAGCCGTGGGATAACCTGGGCCAGGGCACCATTCCTCCCATGGAACACTTTTAAACTCAATAAAATCTGTTATAGGTGTGTATTACAAAGTTGGCTTTTCGCAAATATTAAGGTGCGTGTTATATCATTAATAACTTTGTAAGATGTAAGTTTTTATTTCTGTTATAAGTGAAATACTAGTGAAACTCAAGCACAGCAGTGGATTTAGGGTGCCTGAAGTGTCTGTTTGGTGGGGATAAGATCCAGTAAAACACGTGGTGAGGACCCTGCTCTGACACACCAACCATCAACACCGACCTCTGTGGGGAACACGGGCCAGAGCCCAAGGTGGGGAAAATAGAGAAGATGCAGCCTAAAGCCATGTCTGCTCTAGGAACACGGAGCCAAGGAGGAAACATGCTCAACAGCTCCTGCAATATGGAAACTAATTAGTGGAAAAGTGTTAGAAAGGGGATTTGAAGGAAACCTCTGAAACAGCAAATCGTGGACTTGGCTAAAGGCCAAGTCACCCGGCTGTAATTCCCATTTTTCTATCTCCTAATTGTCTTATTATTTTTCTTTTTATTAAATCTATGTCTTAAAATTTGTAAGTGAACTTCGTGTTTCACCAGTGATTGTTTTGCTGACCCCGGGCGGCCTCAGGATGGTTTCCCACCAAGCACAGGGGACGGGAGGGATGGGCCCGGGTGGGCTCTGCCCTGGCTGCCCTCCCTGAGGCCTCACAGCAGCCAGGAAAGCTCCAAAAGCTTTTCCTGCTCCCCTTGCAGGGGTTTCTGCCGGCTCGGGGTGGACACTGGTGGGGGCGGTTGGGGAAAGAGGGGAGAGCAGCCCAGGACAGCTCAGGGAGGAGCCGGAGCTGAGCCCCTCTCCTGGACTCTGCCCCTTCCCGGCTGCTTTTCCCCTGCTCCTCGGGCAGCAGGTGGGAGCAGGTTCGTGTAAAAGGACTGGGAAGGTTCATTTTCCCAAGAAAAGCTGTGAAAGAGGAGCTGATTTTTCAAATAATCCCAGCAGGGCCGGGGGAAAACTCCCGGATTCCCTGATCCCACCCAGAGTAGCAGGTTCAGCACGGGGCAGAGCAAAGGAGCAGCTCAGAAAGGGAGAATAAAGGTGGATTTATGGCTCTAAGAAATTCCCAAGCCCCGCTTCCAGAAGGGATTTACCTTCCCAAGGGGCAAAGTCCCATTCCCTGGCAGTGGGATTTGCAGCTTCACTTCTGCAAAGAGTTTCAGGGCCTCCAGTCAGAAGATTTTGCTTGAGGAGGAAGTTTAGAAAACTTCTATCAGTCCCAGAATCTTTTATCAGCACCAAAATCTTTTATCAGCCCCAAAACCTTTTATCAGTCCCAGAACCTTTTATCAGCCCCAGAATCTTTTATCATCTCCAGAACCTTTGATCAGCTCCAGAACCTTTGATCATCTCCAGAACCTTTGATCACCCCCAGAAACTTTTATCAGCCACAGAACCTTTTTATCATCCACAAAATCTTTTATCAGCCCCGGAACCTTTTATCAGCTCCAAAATTTTTTATCAACTCTAAAATCTTTTATCATTCCCAGAATTTTTTATCATCCACAGAACCTTTTATCAACCCCAGAGCCTTTTATCAGCCCCAGAATTTTTTATCAGCTCCAGAACCTTTTACCATCCCCAGAACCTTTTATCAACCCCAGAATGTTCAGTTCAAATCCACCTGCTCCCTCCTGCTCCATTCCTGGCTGGAAATGGATCCCAGGGGATCCAAAGCCAGGGAAGCCACCAAGCCAGAGGGGCTCCCCAGACTCATCCAACAGAATGGATCGACCCCAAATCCTCCCCCAGAGCCGAAATATCCCTCAGAAATCTGTCTGGGGGACCTTTGGCAACCCCAGAACAGGGCTGGGGGCACATCCCAGGTGGGATTTCCATCCTTTTCCTTGGGATCGAATAAAAATCTCCCAGCAAGAGGCACAGAAAGGTGGAGGAGCAGCAGAGCCAGAGAATTCCTGGAGATTGGAATGTGCTGGAAGCTGGGGATGCTGCTGGGAGGGTCAGGGATGGGCACACAGAGCAGCCCCAGCTCCTCCAGCAGCTGGTGGGGGGTTGGCACCCGAATTCCAAAGTCTTTTCATCTCCCTGAGTGCTCTGCCAACGTTTTCTGCTCCAGGAGTAAGAACTCCTTTGAGACAGGAATTTCGGGGGGAACCAGAGGGAATCTGGGGGCTGTGGGGAGGGGATGGCTTTGAGCCACTCCTGAGCAGGGGTTTGGCCATTCCTTATCCTCCCTTCCACCAATGGAAGATTGAAAAATGGCAAAAATCATCCCACTGGAGGCCAGGGTGGGGAATACCCCACATTTCTATCAGGGGAGAATTCCTGAGGCTCCACCTGAGCATCCCAGAGCTTCCCTGGCAATTCCAGCCCCTTCCAGCCCACAGGACTGACTCAGGATCCCACTGCAGCAGTTCCAGGGATGGGATTTGGGGTCAGGATCCCACTGCAGCAGTCCCAGGGATGGGATTTGGGGTCAGGATCCCACTGGAGCAGTCACAGATGGGATTTGGGGTCAGGATCCCCCTGGAGCAGTCACAGATGGGATTTGGGGTCAAGATCCCATTGGAGCAGTCAGGGATGGGATTTGGGCTCAGGATCCCACTGGAGCAGTCAGGGATGGGATTTGGGGTCAGGATCCCACTGCAGCACTGGAGTTTCTGCCCCTCCCTGCTCCAGACCCTGCTGTGTCCAGGGAAATCCTGGAAAAGCCCCCAGTCCTCCAAGATGCATTTCCAGCTCTCTGGGAGGAGAGGAGATTCCTGATCCCACTCACAGCTCCTGGAATTTTTGGAGGGTTTATTTTTTTCCCAGGCAAACATTTGTTCTCCCTTCCCAAGGTTTCCTGCCCAGGAAGGGATTTTGCAGCAGGGCAAAAATCAATCGGGTTTGGGGTGGGTCCCTCAAAGGAACCACAAAAAATCCCCAATCTCAGCTGCTCCCTGCTCCACTCCTTCTGCACATGGAAAAAATAACCCGGAGAAATTAAATGTTCCCTGAAGCTGGAGCTGCAGCAATGTTCAGCAGCTCAGAAAAATGACAACTCTTTGTTTAGACTTTCTCCTAATCCATATTTCATCCGGGCCTCCCCTAATCCAGACTCAATCCATCTTCCCTCCTGTTTGTTTTCTCTCCCCCCTCCCTCTTTTCTTTTTTTTTTTTTTTTCTTTTAACCTGTTTAATCCTTTTAAGTTCAAGGATTTGAAAAGCAAATACTATAAAAGATGAAAGGTGCGTTGGAGGAAATCAACTTTGATAAGAGGCTTTTATGGCTTGTAAACCTTATTCCGGCCCTTGGGCTTGAAAGGCAGCACTAATTTTTAAGAGCTTTATGCAAGCCTCGCGTCGGGCTTCAAAAAAATCCCGTTCCAGCCTAAAAATTATGGGGCTCAGGGGCTTTCCCCTCACGGTGGCACAAATTTGGGCGGCCACAGCACAAATCTGGGTTTTTAGGAACTCAAGGAACGGCCAAAATGAGTTTGAAAGAAGTAAAAATAAATATTAAATATTAGGATTCATAGCATAATCCTGAATAAATTGCTTGATGTTCTCCTTAAAGCTTTGCACCTGCACCTGGACTTTTACAAACCCAAGGAACAGCTTTAAAATGAAGGGGAAAACCCACAAAATGTTAGGATTAATAGCCCAGCCCCGAATAAACCGCTGGTGTGATATTCCCCTTAAAGCTTTGCACCTGCAGCATCTCCAGCCGCGATCCCACAGCTCCCCTGGGCAGGGAAAAGCGGCCCTGAAAGGGTTAAAGGGCCCCAGCCCCAGGTCCTGGCCAGGCTCCAGCTTCTCCCGTGGGGCTCTTAAATTTATTCTCCTTATTTTTTTTTTGGTGTTGCTGTCCCTGAAAAGCAAAAGCTGTTTGCAAACACGGCAGCCCAGCAGTTTCCACCTCTGGAAAACGCTCCCGGCAGCGCCGGAGCCGCAAAAAAGCGCTTTTTTCACCCTTTTATCGCCCGCCTTTGTCCGTGCCAGCAAACCCGGGCTGAGGGACAGCCCGGCCCCATCCCCCGGCTGAGAAACGCCCCAAATGACACCGATCCCCGCAGGAATCCGGGCGCGAGGGCTGAGGGCATTTCCAGGGAGCTGAGTTTTCCCGGGAAAGGCTCTCCCAGGCCGCTGCAGCCCGGTTTCAGAGCTGCGGTGTCAGAGCCGGGTAATGCCGGGTTTGGGGATGGTTTTCGCCCCGGCAGCACTTTGGGTGCCCCGGCAGGGAGGGGGAGCAGCAGGTGACAGGCTGGGATTTGGGGTGCAAACCCCAAACCCCGGGAGCCACCAGGGAGCCAAAATCAACCTCCACTCACGGGATAAACCCCCGAAATCTTTGATAGCAAAGAGTTAGAGCTGAAACACATAATCACAGAATGGTTGTGTGCAGGTGCAGAGAATCTTTTATTGAGGAGCTCTGGGAGTCAGGGGTACAGACCCAAATCTGACTCCAACATTAGCTTTGAAATGAATGTTTTATGCCCTTTCTCTTACATAGCTATATATTAATTATTAACCCCATATTGTTCTATTGTATGCATTAATTTCACCCAACCACGAATTCACCAGACCCCAAAACATCCTTTCTCATGATTCTTGGTGCTGATTATGCCGTTTCTCATGATTCTTATTTTCAATTACCAGCAATCATTACATTTAACATTTATCATATGACGATTATGCAGCTGCAGTTGCACATGATCCAGTAAAACAAAGCTGAACGTTTGTTCCCAGGGCCTGGTTCTCCTCCCAGGCCCAACTCTTCTCTCCACTCTCTCCCCAGCCTGAACAGATTGGGTACAATCCCCGTGATTTTAGAAACGTTTTAACCCTTCGCTATGGAAAGAACATCGTGGCGAATCCAACTTCTTTATGCTGAAGCGCCATCCTTTGGGATTGCAGCCTGGAGTCCCCGGGAGGAGGAGGAGGAGGAGGAGGAGGAGGAAGCAGCTCAGTACCCTGCTGACGCTCCTTCCCAGGAGCCGGCAACATTTGGCCGCCAGAGCTGCTCCCTGTTTGTTTTGGGAGGACCGGGGATTGCTCAACAGCTGCCGGGGGGGCCCGGGCAGCCAAAAAAATAACCACAAGGCCCCACCCCGAGCACATCCCCAGGGAAACCGAGCGGGTTTTCCACTCCGTGCCGTGCCCCCGGCAGCACCGGGGGACAGCAGGAGCAGGACACAGGGAAGGGGACACAAAGGGTGGCCAGGGCTCCGGCAGAGCTGGATTTCCAAGCTCTGGGCGGCCGGAGGAGGAGGAGGAGGAGGGAGCGCTTCCCAAAAAGTCTGTTTGCAATAAAAAGGAGCGTCCCGGAGGAGGGGCTGCCCGCGCACCTCCAGCGCCCAGGGATGAGCGAGGGGCCAAGAGCCCGGGAAGGGCAGGACCGGGACCACACGTGGGGCCGGCAGCAAATCCAGCCTTGGGTCCCTCCCTGGAGAGCTGGGAGGGACCCAGGCGCCAGGAATTCCACACAAGTGGCGGGGAGGGGCGAGAAAAGCTTGTCCCAAACCCTCCAAACGTTCTCTGCTTCAAATATTTGGGGGGAAGATCTTAATTCTCCACCCCTAAATCCTTAAAAATATAACATTTTTTTCAATATATATTTGAGCTAGGTATTTTAATATATTTAAAGGGCTTTTTATATTTTAATATAAAAATATATTTATATACTTTATATAGTTGTATGTATATATTTTAAAAATATGTATTTGATGCAGCTGATAGGTCTGTCCTACCTAAAGATTAGGCCGGGGTACACAAGGTCCTTTGTCCCCATCCTCCAAGGGGCTTCCCACCCCCCAACACCGGTGCCAGGAGCCACCTGGCCCCGCAGAGGGACCCCTTTTCAGCCAGGGAAAGGATCAGAAATGGGCTCTGCAGCTGCCCTTTCCCATCCTGCCAGGACGGGACAGAACATCCTCCTGTGCC
>VYXD01005263.1:0-19400 GCA_013397195.1 Hylia prasina
TATATATATATAATAATATATATTCTCCCTTAGTTCAGCCTTTAGATTTCTGGGCAGATTTGCAGCATCAGGTTGGATTTGGATGGATGAGGATATATCATTCACTGCGCTTCAGTTTGATAAATTGTTCAGAAAAAGTTCTTCACCCGGAGGGTCGTTGGGCACTGGCACAGATTATCCAAGGATGTGGTCACAGCACCAAGCCTGACAGAGCTCAGAAAGTCTTTGGACAATGCTCTCAGGCACATGGTGTGGCTCCCGGGGTGTCCTGTGCCGGGCCAGGAGTTGGACTCGATGATTCTTGTGGGTCGCTTCCAACATAGAATATTCTGTGATTCTGTGGTTATCCTGAAGCAAGGAGGACCAGTTTGTGGCTCAGCTGCTAACCCGCTGCAGTTTCTCAGGACAGATTGTGTAAGTTGGCTCTCATTTCAGGGCAAAGAGTTGGAGCAGCATTAGCTTCAGAAGTTTAATTTGGCCATCCTGTACCCAGCACAGTGTGGCCATTCTTCCTGCTTCCGTACTGTCTTCAGCCTCAAGTCTTCCTCAGGTCTTTCCTGAGGCCTCACTCTCCCTTGTGATCTTTGTTCCTCTTTCATTCTTATTTCCATTTGGCTTTTCCATAAAGATTTCCCTTTTCCCTCTTTTAAAAATTGCATATCCTACTGACTCATCTCTTCTGGGCCACTCCTCCAGGTATTCATATCCTTGAAAAAAAAATGGGAAAGGAAAGAACTAAATTCAGGGTGGACATGGACTCTGTTGTCTCTGCTGGCACACTTTAACCCTATTGCTCCACTCAGTTTGATACATCTGCATACTCCTGCAGAATGGGCATTTTTAAGGATTTCTGTAGCTCACTGTAAGTGAAATGGGTATTAAAAGAGCCCCAAGACTGACATGTGCTTCAGGATGCTACTAGAGGATAGACAGAGAGGAGGGGGGAATAATATCTGTAAGCCAGGGCACAGCATTTCAAGCTTTAATGCAGAACCTGAAGCAGCTGGTTCTGATGAAGAAAGGATGAAATATAACATTTGATGTAGTCTGTTTGCGCCATTGACTATCCTCTTTTGCGGAGCCTGATGAAAAAACTACAATCCCAGGACACTCAAAAGTAAGGCATTGAAAGGATGAGCAAAGGACAAGATTTCAGTCCATTCTCTGGCACGTGACATGCAATCTTATGGAATGTTCTAGCATGGAAGAAATTCCAAAAGTCCTCCAGGACCTTTAAAAAAATATTAATGTGTTCAGAGCTGCTCTGTGTTATAATATTCTCTTTTAAGTATGTAGAGTTTCACAGCTTCTGCACTGCCAAAGATTTTTTTCCATAAACTTTGCATTTGATCTTATGAAATTATAACAATATATTATCTCATTTACATTAACATGGGATAATATTGCTACACAAGGCGTTTATGATCAGACTTTTGAGGGACCCCAACCCCGTGGAATGGAGAAATATGCTGTCTGTGCCAAATTCTGCCATAAATTATGCCCATATGACTCTGCTGCTGCCTGGAGCAGTTTTGATAGGATTTTGAGGGTAAGAGAGAACTGAATTCAGACTGTTGATAGAAATGCCTTCTTGTACGTGTAAGGGCTCCCATCTCTTCTTCCTCATCAGTTCTCCTATGGCCCTCACTTGGGATCACAGTCCTGATGAAGCCACTGCTGCTCCATTCTCCTGAGCTGCTTCTGTGCTCATTTGGGATTTGCTTGCATGGAGTTTCCTGTAAGACTGTGGCTTTTGCTGCTTGGGGAAAAAAGTGTCTAATTCATTATGTTTGACTGGCATCTAGAAAACTTTAACTGAGAGAATACTATTCTTCTAGTAATAATGATAATAGTAATGACAATATTATTGGTAGTACATTTTCCTATTACATTATAGTACTAAAATGCGTTATTCTATTTTTTATTATTACAATAATTTACACAGTTTCACTGCAGTGAAACAAATTCATATATAAATATATATAAAGACGGAAACACTTTTTAAAACCTGGTTTCATAGCTGCTGAAAATGGCTCATTTTTCCAGGCTCTGGTTTTTTGGAGGGATAATCCCCAGCACAGTAGTAAGCCAAGACACTGTAGGCTGGAAACAAAAGTACATGACTCAAAAGAAAGGCTCTCATTCATGGCAGAATTACTGCAGCAGCTCACACTTCTGTGCTGGGACAAAGCAATCTCCAGAAGGGTGTGATCTTGGCTGAGAAGAAGGAGTTTAAGTCCAGTCCTCCTCCAGGTTTGGTTTGTGGTGTCTCAGGGGCTGACAGAAGGTCAGTCCCTACGCAATAGCTCACCCTTCCCCGAGGAGCTGTGAAAAGCTGTGCAGGGATCACTCCCCCAGCCACAGCCACAGAGGGACAGGCTGTTCACACACAGGCTTACTAAGGCAGAGCTCCCAAAGCAGCTGCCAATGCTCCTTGCTCTTTTGGCACCTAGAACCCATTTTTTAGCACTACCCTGTAGCAGGTATGAAGTGTATCTGAGCATTGCAATTTATAATGCCACAGAAGGGGAAAAAAACTCTTAAAAGTGATGGCAAGCAGCTTTAACCTTAGAAAAATAATTGTCTTTGTGCACTATATGTTGTGTGATTTATAGGATGGCTTAGTGAGGCAGCAAATGAAACCCTGGAGCGAATTTCACTCAAGAAGACCAAAAGTAAGATTAATTAACTAGAATTCTTTACCTATACCATTTATAAGATTCCCTGGACAGAGAGGTCCATTTGATGCTAGGAGTCCAACCTGTATATTTGTATTTTAATCTACTGTTTTTTACATATTTTGTACAATGCAATTTACATATTTATTCATATATTAATATGATTTATTACAGTGCCCCCCAGACATGCCAGATGCTTAAGTTACAGTTCCACTTACACATAGGTCTCTGTTTCAAAGAGTTTAGTAGCTGGAAACTTAAGTTTGGAAATGTCTGCACTCGGGTATGGCTCTCCTCACTTTATGTGCAGGAGTGTTTGCAGGGTTGAGCCTTGTGCAAACAGCTGGAGTATGGATATTGCAGTCCTGAAAATCACGACTCTCAGACTTATTTCAAGACCATTTTTGTTACCATTTTGGAATCAAAAATCAATAGATTTAATACTCTTCAAATTTAACTTTGCTTGGAGATTACTCAGGGATGTAAACCTGGGGGAGGTAATCTGGGAATACTGAAATTTTTCCTCTCCAAAAGTCATATCAAAATGCAGTAGTATGAGGGGGACCTGAAACGCCTTGTAAAAGAAATTACTTTGGCAGGAGTGTGCTGGAATATGGCCATACATATTTCTGGGGAGCCTTCTCTATGGAGGTTGTGGCAGGACTGTGCATGGATTTACAAGAAATTCCCATTAGTACTTTGATCAGTACATCTGGGGCAAAATGGGTGTTTCTCCAGTCCTAAGGGAATTTTGGGGGCAATCATCTCCAATTTATCTTCCTCAGAGTGTGATGTGGCTCCACAAAATGCAACACCAATAGCCACGTGCCAGTTTTCACCCAACCTCCCCATGTACCCCACCCAGAGAGCCAAGACATGCCATGTGCTGTCCAGAGGGGCCACCCATCCCTTCACTGCCCAACGCTGGGTCAGTCCTCTCCAAGGGTGCCGCTAGACCAAAGCTGGTGCTCCTGTACACCACAATTGCTCTCCAGAAATGCTTTTTGGACAGGCCTAATGGGTTTTTGAGGGGGAGGGCACAGCTGGTTCCCCAGGCAGCGGCGCGCGCGGTCCTGCGATGGCAGATGGTGATTGCAGGGGCACCCTGTCCCGCCCTGCCCGCCCTCTCTGGGCCTTTCTAAACGTTCATTTTTCCCCAACACTAACCCAAATAAACACAAGTATCCATAATGATGATGAATGCCCACCAAAGGCTAAAATAATGTGCAAGTTTCTAATTTGTTTTTAAATATAGCCATTTTATTTGTGAGGTTTTTTGTGCAAGCCTCTCAAACACCATTAAACTCATACTCAAATATTTACAATGTGTTTATACTTACCGTGTTCACCTCTGAACAAATTGTTTGACCTTATTTGCAAATGTGTTACAAGAGCCCCCAATGACAGATGATCTTTCATAGGAAATCACAACATGTAAGTGAAATTGAAGCTATGCTGCTGCCCTGTGCAGTATATCAAAGCGTTCTGATCTCCCCAAAACATAAATTTGTGGCGCAGCCACCCTGGCTGAGCCTGGGTGGGGATGGAGGAGGGTCCTCCTTTATCCTCTGGTGCACAGACCCACACTTCAGGGGTCAATTTACGCCATGCGAGATGAGGGCATTTGACGTCCAAAACCTGCAGGGCTGATACTACCCAGTCACTCAAATCACATAATTAATGTGCTTCTGGGCTCCAATAATAAACAATTCTGATGCTTACTCGCTACAGCCAAACTTCCCGGCCTAAATAAACAGCTTTTGGCTTAAAAATGGCTCTTATCCAAAATGAAGTTTTCCATTGATCAAGCAATCCTGCCGTGAGTTTGTACTTTTGTGACTGGCGGGGAGACAGCAACTGGTTTAGTTTCCCACTGATTATGTTAAGATTGAGAGGACTTATTGAAGAATTATTTATGTTTCTATACCTATAAATTTTACGCTGACGCTTGCTCACATCATCTCTAGACACAGTAGTCACACTTAAACCATGTCATTTCAGCTAACTAAATATTATCCTACTTATAGAACTAGTGGAAGATATGTAAAACATGAAGTAAGAATTAAAGGAAAATTAAGATAATTCAAATTACATCTTATTATATCTGAATGTCTAAAAAACAGTCATCAAAGGGCAAAAGGGGGCGTACTCACCACTGTGTGTCTTACCCCACTGAGAAATTTGAAAGAACATTAGCAAAAAATTTCCCCTTTGCCAATAAAATGGTTTTGTTCAGACCTTCTTTTGTTGCTTGACAGCTCTACCAGCTGAGGTCTTAATAAGAGGGATGCACTGCAGGGTAGTGCCTTCCTCCTCAGGTGACACTGAGGCAACTTATCGAGGGGTGAGAAAAATCGAGGCGAGATCCTTCAAACCCAGTGACCCAACCCAGCCCTTCCACCCACAGATTTTATGTTGAACTGTTTCCATGGATATCACTGAAGCTGCTGTAAGTCAGCAATCCTGATTTACAGTATCTGTGTTCAATAAAAGAATCAGGGCAATTACAGTTCTTCGAACGGGAGCCTAAGCAATGTCTGTTCCCAGTTTAGACACAGTCTAGACATCATTCCTCAGCCATCCTAAGGCCTTTCTGGAAGGACAATATTTCATAGCCATGTAATCATCTGTCCTTTGTTGACACAACCAATAAGAAAGTCAATTGGTGTCAGCTGTAGTGGTGATTTTGTGATGGGAACATCTGTCCTTTTTATTCCTGATGAGACTTAGTCTTGGTCACTGTTAATTGGGCGAGGATGAAAGCTTCAGGTCCTGTTACAAGTCCTTCGAGTAAATCAGTTACTCATAACTTTTTCACATAGTTTATCTCCTTTGATTTGTCAAATTGTTTCCACTTGATGCTTTGGGCCCAGGTGCCTTTTGAGTAATAGTAAAACTTTGCAGCAAGCCCTTGACAAATCCAAGTGTTCTTTTCTACCTATCCTGGTGGTTTAAATGATGCTGTATCTGCCTCAGTCCTTCATGGTCCTTTAATTTTTCATGTCTGTTAATTAATCATTCTGACACAGAGTTCTGCCACGCCAGAAAATGTTGTAAATATCCTATATATAGATCTCAACTAGGACTAGCAACCAGGGATCTCTGCTTTGTTCTTTTATCGCACATATGTTTCACTTTGATGTAAACATTGTTTCAAAAATAGTAAAAAGAGCTTTTTCATGTTATGCATAGATTATTCCATAAACATATGCATCCTGTCAGACACAGTAATAATTAGAAATAGCTGTAGTTTCATTGCTAACTCCATAATACTTCAAACTGATTAGATTTTTAAAAAGTAAAAATCAGATGCATATCTTTGATTCTGCATAGAAACTGTTTGAATTTCAATTCATTTCCCTGTCACTAGTTTCTAAGAAATAAATAGCAAGCTCAATAAACTCATTACAATTTTATAATTTTACAACAGTAAAATTTCACATACAAAATTCATCTGGACAGAGGAGTTGAAGTTGTTTTAATGGTGAAATTCAGAAATGTTCTTACAACATGATTGATTTTTTTGTTGTTCATGAATATTTTTTATTATCCAGACAAACTCATGACATATATAAACCTCTGTTGTACCATACAGTCCGAGTCAAAGAAAAATTTAACAATAAAAAAATGAAATGAAAAAACCTTTCAGAGGGAGGATGGAGTTAAATGAGTCATATGCCATGCAGATAGCTGTGGGGATAATAAGATTGGAGAGGTCTTTATTTCTAAGAAACCCTATACATTTATTTTTAATTAACCATCTCTCAGGCTGTGCTAGATGGTCTCAGGATAATAAAGGCAAAGTTTAAAGGTGTTATTTGCTCTTACACCTGTTCATGCATTGAACTTGACTCATCTTTCCACCTTAGCTATTAAGCACAGCAAGGGCACTAATCATGAAAGAAAAAAGTGAGGTTTATTGCAACTTGGCTGTCACAGGCAGCAGCAGATTAATTTTCATCATATTTAATGGAAGGGACTCAAAACTCAATGAACTCAACAAAAACATCCAGAACGCATGCAAGATGGATTGGGCATTCGCACAGTCTGACGCTGAAGTTCAGTCTGGCTGCAGGGAAATCCTCTCGGGCACCCTTGAGACCTCTGCAAAGGGCTGCAGTGCCACGTTGCCCTTGTCACTTTGTGCTGCCCAGCTCAGGGAAGGGCTGTGCCTCAGCACGAAGCCAGGCAGGGCTCCTGGCCCTGGGCTGGCTTCACGCCGCGCTTCGGCGGCCGCTCGGTGTAGGAGCGCCCTGTCAATGGCCAATTGTGCCGGCCAGCTCTGCATCCTTCACCCTCAGCCCCCCGTTTCCCCCCTGCCTCTTCTATAAACAAGCTTTTCAGGAAAATTCTGCTCCGCAAGGAGTGGTGCCAAGTGACATGCTTAGTGAACTGTGTTGCCCTGGATAATTAAGAAGAGCTAAACCCCAGGTTTGTTGCAACAGCTTTACTACAGAGCTATTTACTGTGTAAGTATCAACAAAATCATTGCCCACTGATCGTATTCCAACCTTTATTTTTGAAATACATTAAATGAACTATTGCTAATGCTAATGTCTCTGAAGATTAATTAAGAGTGTTGGAGAGGAAATTTTTTTTAAGTACAAGTCAAGAAGTAACATTTTCCACCAGATGTTTCTAATGTAACTCTAGGAAACCAAGTGTCACATCATCTAAAAATTAGATTTGGCTCAGTGGATATTTCCACTACAATTTTATTTTCTCCAAAATTATACCAGTTATTAAAGAACACACACAAAAATAGGGGTTTTTTTGACAGCACTGTGGCTACAATTTTCATTAGATAGATGGCAGATAATCTTTTATGAATCTCATAGTGTGCCTTTGACTTTGGTGTATTTGAGATAACATCACATCCATCACAAAGAGCCTGGCTTTCTCTTTAATTCTGCCTTGACAAACACAAGATCTGATCTACTTCCTCTTCTCCCCTCTGAGGCCGAGAAAATTCTTTTTGTTCACTATTCTAGCTTTCAAGTAGAAAAAATATATATATATTTCTGCTATCAGGTATGCACTGACATTCCCCCAGATCAGCATTTTGTGCTAGGAAAATTGAATATTGTTAAAATGAATAGTGATCCCAGGATTCCTCCTGCTGCTTAGCCTTCCACTGCAAGCGGTGCCAAGCCTGAAAGGGTAAACTAGAGTTTTCCCAGCTTACTAAGCTGAGTCCTCTGACTTTCTGTGTTCGAGGCAGCAGGATAAAGAGTACTACACCTCTCCAAACTCCTGTGCTTTTATGGCCAAGTGGAGTTGTGATTCAGATACAAACAGGCAACTGGACCTCAAAATTTAACTATCTTAATAGATACGTGTATAAACCCCTGATTACATGTTGCCCATGGCCCATTGTTCATTGTTCAGAAATAAATGCCCCTAGCAATCCTTCAGCAGTAATGATATCAGCAACACTTATCAGAAGCACAGCGATGCCTTTGTACAAATGGCACTGATAAAGGATTTGCAGAGCAGAGAACAATTCAAGCAAGTGGAACAAACAAAGAAGTGCATGGCTTATCTTTTTGGGCATTTTCCTTGGCTTCAGAGTATATATGACAGTGGAGCCAATGGGAATATATATTTTCCATGATAAGAGTTACACATGTGGCTTGGACTTTCGATGTCTGTGCTGGAGCACAGCACAGTCTCCTGTCTGCTGACGCAGGGCAGGGCAGCTCTGGCACATGGGATCAGCCACCACTTCAGCTATCCTGGCCTCAGAGTGCCAGGTGATTTAATGTGCTCTCTTAGGACAGTTGTTTTCCACAGCTGCATGTATTTGTCTCCATATGAATATTTTTTTTTGTGTGTGTGTGTGTGTTAATAGTCACCACAGATCCCAGTCCTAAAATAAGAGCCATAGCAGAAACCCCCAGGATAACCATTTGTCACAATTCCATTTGCTAGATCATTGTTTTACTTCATTCACACCATGCTGTGCATTTCCTGCTAGGAAATACTAGACTTTATTTTAATCTTCCTTGTTATGTGATGGCCCCCACATAATGTGCATCAATATCCCTCTGCCTGCCGTTCCATCACCAGTTTGTAAAGACGGACTTGGGACAAGAGTCTATATTGCTGGTACCTTAAATAATCCTGCCTCGTTTTCTTTGTTTACAACAAAAACATTGAGATCACTGGGAATGGTTCTTACTTCAGTAACACTAGCTTAAAACAGCAGAGCTTTTATGCTTTCTTGTTTATCAAAACCTATTCTTGCTCTTTCTCCTACCTTTGCTGCCTTCTTTCCCATCCTCTTTTATTTTTTGTCACTGCAAGTTCTTTGCTATGCTCACTAACACTGTATTTGATCCTGTGATGGCTTGCTTTTTCTGCCGTCAAAATAATTGAATCAAATTTACTGTTAATGCTCTCTGAATTGAAGTTTGCACCAGCTCCAGAAGGAGCTTTCAGGTAAAACAGTTTCAGAAGTGCAAAGACAGCAGAGTGAAAAGCCAAGAAGCATTCTATAAGAGAGCCTGGACTCAAAAAATAATATTTCTTTTTCTCTTAACTGTAATGCTTTATAACAAAACACTGGAGAAAATGCAGCACAAGGAACAGCCCTCGAGTGTTCATAGGGTGGCCTCTTGTGAAAGAGAGTTAAAAAATTTGGAGTACTCTGGGAATATCTAAATTTTTCCTCTCCAAAAGCTGTATCAAAATGCAGTGGTATGAAGGGGACCTGAAACCCCTTGTGAAAGAAATTGCTTTGGCAGGAGTGTGCTGGAGTGTGGCCATACATATTTCTGTGGGGAGCCTTCTGTGTGGAGCTTGTGGTGGCACTGAGGATGTTAAGCTGAGAGTCAAGTGGAAAGCTCAGATAGAGCCTGCAAGTGACCTCTCTATTGTTGATCTGTTCATCCCCCAGCCTGGATTAGGACTGGGGGTGCCTCACCCCAGGTGCAGCACCTGGCACTTGGCTTTACTAAATGTCATGAGCTCCCCGGGGCGTGACTTCTCAGGATTGTCCCAGTCTCTCTGGATGACATCCTGGTTTTCAAACTTGTCAGCTGCACTCTCGAAATGGGGACCCTCATTGCTGCCGGTGGTTAGCGTTGAAACACTTAATCACAGAATGATTATATGCAGGTGCTTTTATTGAAGAGCTCTGAGAATCAGGGGTACAGACCCAAATCTGACTCTGACATTAGCTTCGAAATTAACATGTTTTATACCCTTTCCATTACATAACTATATATTAATTATTAAACCCATATTGTTCTATTGTATGCATGGATTTCACCCAACCATTAATTCACCAGACCTGAAAACATCCTTTCTCGTGATTCTTGGTGCTGATTATATNGAGTTAAAAAATTTGGAGTACTCTGGGAATATCTAAATTTTTCCTCTCCAAAAGCTGTATCAAAATGCAGTGGTATGAAGGGGACCTGAAACCCCTTGTGAAAGAAATTGCTTTGGCAGGAGTGTGCTGGAGTGTGGCCATACATATTTCTGTGGGGAGCCTTCTGTGTGGAGCTTGTGGTGGCACTGAGGATGTTAAGCTGAGAGTCAAGTGGAAAGCTCAGATAGAGCCTGCAAGTGACCTCTCTATTGTTGATCTGTTCATCCCCCAGCCTGGATTAGGACTGGGGGTGCCTCACCCCAGGTGCAGCACCTGGCACTTGGCTTTACTAAATGTCATGAGCTCCCCGGGGCGTGACTTCTCAGGATTGTCCCAGTCTCTCTGGATGACATCCTGGTTTTCAAACTTGTCAGCTGCACTCTCGAAATGGGGACCCTCATTGCTGCCGGTGGTTAGCGTTGAAACACTTAATCACAGAATGATTATATGCAGGTGCTTTTATTGAAGAGCTCTGAGAATCAGGGGTACAGACCCAAATCTGACTCTGACATTAGCTTCGAAATTAACATGTTTTATACCCTTTCCATTACATAACTATATATTAATTATTAAACCCATATTGTTCTATTGTATGCATGGATTTCACCCAACCATTAATTCACCAGACCTGAAAACATCCTTTCTCGTGATTCTTGGTGCTGATTATATTGTTTCTCATGATTCTTATTTTCAATTATCAGCAATCATTACATTTAACAAACATATCATTTATCATATGACGATTATGCAAGTGAAATTGCACGTGATCTAGTAAAACAAAGCTGAACGTTCTGTTCCCAAGGCCTAGTTCTCTTCCCAGGTCCTCCCAGGCCCAACCTTTCATTCCACTCTCTCTCCCCCTGAATATATTGTATACAATTCCCATGATTTTAGAAGCATTTTAACCCTTTGCTATCAGGGTGACTATGTGAACTATGACTTCTATCTCCTGGTTGACTTCATGCAATACGCCGCCAGCAGAAGAAGCCATCTTTTACATTTGGATCAGGAATTTAAAGTGCAGTTAATAGATATGGAGCTAAATGGAGGGTATCTCTGGTTGGTCTTCCAGGTGTGGTTCTCACTTTGCTGAAAGGAATGAGCTATGGAAACTTCATCCTTTTTGTTTTTTCAGGTGGGTCTTAACTTTTCCAAGCAGCTGTCTGCAATATGTGTGGCCCCATATCTCATGAGAGGCATTTTTGATACCCTCTGAAGTTAAGGTTTCAAAAAATGTTATTGAAAAAACGTCCCTACCAAGAATATTTTTTCTTCGAATAGTTATAAAAAGGGAAACCCGTGCCCCGAGCTTGAAATCCACATGTTACTTTCCATGTGGTTCACACATGTGTAACATAGGCATGTTTTTATAAATTGTTTGTATATTCCTTAGCCAGACTCCTGTGTTTAAACAAATGTGGAAACAACACAATACAGCTGTATAAGGAATTTTTTTGTTCATAAGTAGGATGTATAGATTTTTAAAGATACACTTTCAGCAATAAAGAAATTGTCCATTTTACTGGAATGTACTTCATATCTTGATAAAACCTTTCATTCTTTTGGTCTGGAAAAAAAAGACCTATGAACTTTATAATGATGCCAACTTAGTATTACAAGTTTAGTAATAGTCAGAGGTGAAGGTATTTTTCATTACCAAGATATCAAAACAGGCCTGTCTACTTGGCAAGAAGGTTAGTTCTGATGTTGTTTCCAAAATTATTAACATCTTATTAAATGGGTTGTTTCAGAACTTGGGACAGTTGAACACTAAAGAAAGACTGAAAAATGAAATACAAAATAAATGGCCTTTATTGGCAGTTCCCTTCAAACATTTTTTCTATCCTTCTCTTTTCTTTAGACCATGAAAGGAATAGCTTTGGATGGTTGCAATAGCATAAGAGAAAATGGCCTCATTTCTTGTACTGGATGATGTAAAATATTACTTCCTGAATTACTGTACTCTGAATCATCCAAGAAGCAAATACCAAAAATCTGAACACATAACTGCTTGCCAAAATAAAGTGCTGAATTTGGACAGTGTGAATTTCAGGTGTCAGATGTAAGATGGTCTACAAGATAAATGGTCTACTGTCTGCTCCACTACTAATTTGATGAAAAGCCGAGTCAAGTTCAAATTCTATATTGCCAATACAAAGAAAATTAACTGGCTTTTACTGGCACATCATTCAGTCTTGTTGCTGCCTCTCAGACACAATGAAAAATGCTGTCTGCTCTCCCTATGACTGCTTGGAAAAGAGTAATTTCTAACCCTCTCAAAGGAGTGCCACACACTGCCTTCCCTACAGAGCCTCTGACTGTGCTGCTGAGCCTGATGTATCTTCTCTGCCTAATTCATGTATAAAGCAAGATACCCAACATGTTCATCCCTAGGTTTTGGTATCTAGGAAAAAAACTTTGTATTCCCTTTTCATCTTGTTTTCCCACTGGGAAGATAGTACTGAACTTTTTCTCTTGTAGGATCCGTCATGAAAATTATTACAGAAGCATCTTGCATAGACATTGCTATTTTTGTTTAAGTGACATCTTAAAAATATGGTTAGGACCAGATTTTAAAAAAAGTAAAAGTATTTTTTCCACAGAGGATGAAGTCACCTGAAAATATAAATGCTGATGTGAGCCCCATTAATGAGTTTCTGTCACTAAAATAATTGGTGGTTATTCTAGGTGATTGAGGATTAAACACTCTTTTATTGAAAACTTTGGTTAAGATGATCCTGTACTCTATAGAAAGAAAAGAGAACATTCCTCTCACAAAATTTCTTACAAAGTCAGAAATAAAGCAACTGAAGCTAAAATTAGAGTTTGCATTTACTTTCCACAAACTGAGCTTAAACAATAGTAAGCATTTGTGTCTGAAGGATGTGTCTGATGCTTTTTCACCATGCAGCACACCCTACATTTCACCAAAATTATCACCGACAGCTTTAGGAATGTGCAATTAACTGAATTGCATGAATAGCCATGAATAGGATGAATCCCATCCAATTGTGTGGAATTCAAATCTGTATTAAAATTATTCTAGAAAAAATAATATGACTGGTTCAGTGGAGAAATTCTAACCTTGCATGTGAATAATGGATTTTTCCATTCCATAGCTGCATTATGAAAAAAAAGGAATGAGAGGAAAAAGGAATGGAGAAAATTTTAAGACATTCAACAATTTTAACACGTAGAAGCCCTCTCTGTGTTACTTAACCCCCCCTTTTTACTCCACTTAAAAGATTTAGGTCAGTTTAAAAAAAAAATTGAAAGTAGAAGAAAAGCCAAAGCATGTGATTTTAGAAATGTTCTAATTAAGTATTTTAACTTTTGTGGATAATTTTTGGTTTTTTTTGGTTTTTTTGCCGAGCTACTGCCAAAAGTGATTGAGATTTTGCATTAGCCTGCATTTTTATGCTGTGTTTTTATGTGTATTTATGCCATATAATTTTGTTTTTATCCAGTGTTATTAAGAGATAAAAAATGCAATATATCAATAGAGGCTAAAAAGTGTACTGGCATTAGTACCAAATGAGAATAAAGGAGAGAAGACCCCAGTTTTGCCCCAAAGAAATTAATTTTCTGATTTCTTCAGAGGAACCCAGGTCAGAAAAGGTAAGAAAAGGTTTAACATTACCTGACAGAAATATCTTCTATTATAGCTTCATTTTGATTTACTAAACCTTTTAGCAAGGACTCACATTGCTGAAAAAACCCTGTTAGAATGAAAAATGTCACTTCATTATGCACCATTTTACCCCTTCATTTGTGCTAAGAAAAGACAAATGTGAAAGTTCTGAGAGCTGGAAAAATAAAGGCCTCTGTCTGTCTTCACCTACAGCAAATTCATGGATGAGACAAACAATAAACTCAGTAAATGCAGGTCTGACTTCAGCCATCCTGCATTGCTGAAGCAGCCGCAGCAGCCGGAGCTAATCACTTGCTCTGGCCTGGGGTCTGTATAAACACCAGTAGAACAGTCTCATGTAGTTCTGGGGCTGGGACTGATTCAACAGAAAATGTAGTAAGAGACATCTTGTTGGATTGCTGGCAGGATGTGCAGAGTCAATATTTGTAATAGTAATTAGTTCTGGAATTGAGACAAGAGACTTGATACACATGTTATGGCATTGTCCTTTAGCTCTTTCCTTTGTGAAGTAAATAGTTATGTTAATCTAATCTTGCACAAAGTCTTTTTCTCACAGTTCTAAGTTTCTTTTATAAGGGAATTTATCTAATTTACCAGCTGTTTGGAGGACAGCTTCTTCTTAACAAGTATTTCTGCTAAAGACAATCTAAACTAATAAAGACTAGATGTCAAAATTTAGTAGTAAGATTAGAAAATCATAGTTTTGCTGTAGACTACCATTGAACAATGCATTTTGTCAATCAGAACCAAACACTTAATGCTAGCTAGAGATGTTAGGAGCCAGCTCCTTCCCTCTGGAAACTTATTCTGAGGCTCCTACTCCGAGGCTAGAAAACCAGATGGAGGGAGTATCATCATTTACTCTGACCTCCAGCATAACTTAGACATAGGATTTCGTAAGCTATTTCTCATTCCAAAAAAGCATCTGATTTAGAAAACATTTTAGTTCTGGTTTAAAATGGCCTGCGATGGGAATTCACTATAACCTTATTAAGCTGTCCTAGTAGCTAATCAGTTACTGTTCAGAATTTGTCTAGCTCCAGTGCTCAGAGAGTTAAGCTTCTTATAATTTGATCTTTAGCAACTCTGAAGAATTACATTTCTTTTGCCAAGCAAATTGCCCTTTTATATTCTCCTTGACGCGGGAATCTGTTGAGCTCCTGAGTGTTTCACTATAAGGCAAAATTTTCATTCCTTTGTTTCATTTTCCAAGTATTTTCTCCACTCTTCATGGTTCTTCTGTACTCAGTACAGTTAGGCACCAGTTCCCAAAGTAAACGTTTGGTGACTTTCCTTGTCCTGTTTATTAGTATCACATTTCTTCATCTAACCCTGAAATAAATGAACTCTTTCAGCTGCAGCACAGCATCAGGGACACCTCCAGACCCCAAGTATTTCCAGAGCTACAACTTGCCAGATGTAGTCTGCTGTCTTGGCAGCACTCACTTTGCATAGCTGGGTGTCCTGCACTTGGCCGTGCTGGAGCTCTGATTTATGGCCGTGCCTTTTCACACAGCAGTCCAGGTGACTCTGTATCTGTGACCTGCTTTCCTAAGTACTGGCTTTCTATGTTGTCCCCAACTTTCTCAGGAAGTAAGCAGGCAGAGACATGGCTGCTCGAGTTGATTTCAGGTCTGTAGAGCTAGCATGGATTTTCCTTTTCACATTTCTCTTTGCAGATATATTCAGTTGTCCCGCTTTGGGCTATTTCATAAGGCTGTATAAATTTATCAGTGTTCATTTCTTACTCAAAATGTCATTAGTGGTATTAATTCAAAATGTCTTTCATAAATCTTGCTGAAAGTACACTATTAATTTTGTCAGCCAAATTTGTTGCTTCTTGACACTATCTTTAGGAGAGGATCTTAGACTCTGGCTTTTCATTTAACTAGCTGACATTAATTAAATAGTTTTCCTTTGCTTCTCTGTTTATAACATACAATGCCAATTATTCAGACCCATTTCTGCTGTGCCCTCTCAGATTGTTTAAGTATTTGCATAGAAGTGGATTTGCCTATCTTCAAGCAATTTCTGGAAATTTTCACTATTTCATGAAAATCTAGTGTTGTGCTGAAGAGAGTTCACTTACTCTGTTTTTAATTTTGTAGGAGTTGCATTGACAAAAAAAATTCAACAATTGTAACTTCTATTTATCGTGTTTCTTGTTTACTTATGTAAGGAGTATATTTTGCTTTCACTGAATGATAACAGTTATTACAAACCCTAAGACAGTGCTCTCTAAATATAGCATTACTGAAATGCGGTTACAGGCCAACAGTTTGTTTTACTGACTTTATCTGTCCCTTGATTTCATAACCACCCCCCACCTCACCCCACATTAGAGATTATCATCGCAAACCCCCATATCTTTTAGGATCAATTAATTGCACCTTTCAAATTAAAATACCATCTCTGTGGATTTAAGATGGAATTAATTAAGTGCTTAATTGCATCTTAAGAACACGGGTTCAAATTTTTTTTCAAGACATACATGCTCTCTCTGGAAAAAAAAACAAAACACTGATAATTCTGAAATGTTGTCATGAGCTTCATCCTAGGAACAGGCAGCACAAATCTCATGCCCATTGATTTGGCCAGAAATATAAAGATCTCTGTTTTGTTTTCTGTTCCAAAGCTGTCAAAACAGGGAATCCCAGCAAAGACATTCCTGATGTGGCAATCCAGCTGACATTTAGTGTCATGAGATTTCTCTTTGGATGCTTGAGAGCATCCTGGGTAAGATGGAGCCCCACGGGCCTGTCAGCCTGCCATACCTACTGTAACCAGTGTGATGGGAATGGGGTCTGCATGCACCCAGCACTGCAGCTGTGGAAGAAATCCAGATGTGTGGAACCCCTGGGAGCTGGGACTGCAGCGCCCAGGAGCTGCTGAACCCCTTGTTTGAGGTCTGTGGAGTCTTCACCCCAAGGAGTGGAATTCCTCCCATTCTGCACGAGCTGTGATTGTATAAACATGCAGCAGGCTCTGGGCAGGTTATTCAAGAGGTAAATACTCTTTTATGACTTATTTATACACTTCTGCTTTGGGCTGGTGATGATTTGGGTCAGAGTTCTGTGTGGTAACAACAAAAAGAAACTTAGATGTTGGTTCGGACATAAGATAAACCATTTATTTATCTAGGTACTTTTACTTTTAGGTATTTAATAATAACTTTAGTCCTCAGCAGGAATTCAGATTGCTTATCAACCTGCCAGGAAACCAAGAAAAATAGAAATAAGAAAATAAGAAAAATGAACAATTCAATAAGCTGTAGATAAAACTCGCAACTAGACTTCTTTCCAAATTGATTCCATATGGTGAGTCAGATTCTGCTTTCCATTACATGAATATAAATCTGGAGCCACTCAGCTGATTTTGCTGGGGTAACTGCATTGAAAACAGGCAGCAGAATTTGGCCCAATGAGTAGAGATACAGCTTATCCTATTGCTGTTGATGTTCTTGCAGTGCACCAATATACTCACAAATATTCAGTTCTGTCGCCACATGTTAAATGTTCTAAAGCCCTTGTTTTGCACTTGTTAGCATCACAATATTTGGGAAGTCGGAGTACGGAGTCAAGGTGCTCCTGGAACCTGCTGTTTTTCTTGCTAAATAGTAACAGTGTCTGTAATGAGCTGAGGATGAATGCCATTTGGAAAGTGACTGTGGGAGCCATTTGATAGCAAGCAGGAAAACAAGAAGAATTTCTAACCCTGATTTTTCTCTGTGCATGAGAAGAAGTTAAATAATTTCCTTCTTCTAAAGCCCAGCAGCCATGTTCAAAAACCCAAATTGAATGCTTTTAATAGAAATCTCAGCGTGGTTAAAAAAAATTACAGAGTGTTCATTAACTGAATGTGCTAGGGTTCAGACAGACAGCTGAGTTATAGCAACTTAGTAAGTTACGGCCTGGCAGCAGAATTGCAGGAACTGTTGGTTACTGGCCATATTTGTCTTAAGTTTGTCCCAGTTTTGAACTGATGTAATGTAGATTAAAAATTAGAGAGTTTCAATTTTGGTTTTTCTGCCTCCAACTCCACCAGTTGTGAAGCATCAATGCTACACTGCAGCTGCTTAGTGGTAACACAATAGATATCTCTGGTCCTTCTAGTGACCAAAACATAACAGCTTTATGAATTTGATACTGCATCGAAACAAAGTGCCGATTGCTGACCTATGACTTAGTTCCTTGCAGAGCTGGAATTAGCTACCAGAGCCCTGTATATTCCTCACGAGTCAGATTCTGTGAGTTTTTACTCACGTAATTCATGTAATTATTTATTTATATTGAAGACAGGGGTATTTCAGAGTAGAAGCCCATGGCCATGCACTAGTCATGAGATCTATTGAACCTGTACAGTGCCTTTGTCAGCAAAGCTTAACACATGAGATGCTGTATCCATGAGGAATAGTTTCACACCAGCAGTGGGCGGCTCTCCAAATGATTGCTGGAAGATAGAAGATAATGCTGCACGGAGGCTGTAGAATGGTGAAATGGCTCATATGAAGCATGTCAGAAGCTGCTGGTAAGCTTTTTACTCTCTGGGGAAGGGGAAGGAAAAAAAAAAAAGCAAACTGGAAATCAAAAAGTGATCTGAAAAAGTAGCAGGCAGTATCTCACCCTGAGGTTGAATGACAGCTGATGATGTCTTTCAATGAATGTTTTATTTCCTCAGCTTCTCCTTCTCATCCTGCCTCTAAGCTGAGGTTGTTCTTTGTTGTCCAGGGATCAAAGGGTGTACAATGTAGAGACACTGATTTTAGATAAAGGAGCTTTAGAGAGTGTCTTTGCTCTTGCTCTGTAATTTTAACTAGCTCTAAACTGAGAAGCTTGTGTTCTGCTAAAATAACTCATACTGAAATTTAAATGCAATTGAAGAAACTGATTTTGCAGTATCTCTTTAGACACAACTCCAGATGTCATTAAAAGATACCAGATGTCAAGCCTTTTGTTTTATATTCTAAAACAAGGGGCAATAAAAGTTTCTATTTGAATTTGCTCATTTTAACCTAGTGGTGAATCACTGTGCAGATATGCCCACATTTTTTAGAGATATAATCATGACAAAGGAGGTATGGATGCTCTACAGCACCATGATAATACCAGCATGTCCAAGACAGTGTTGAGGTAAATGATCTCCAGATTCTCTGTCTTCATTTCTCTGGTCACAGATGAAAACTTGGCTTGACAGATACACAGGACTGAATTTTCCCACAGTTTCTTCCAGAAGGGAATGGGAACTATGTGCAGTGGGGGTGGAGGACACAGGGGATGGGGGACAGAATCGCTCTTGTTGATTATTTTATGTCACAGATTTGATTTTTCTGGGGCTAAGAAGGTCATTTATATGCTCATTTTTATTACCAAGAAATTTGCTGAAAAGGAAAGGTTTGGGCTTATACTTTATGCAAGAATGACCTTCAGCTTTGCCTCTTACTTACCTGTTACCATAGCTCCAGACTCTGTGAAGAGCTAAAGAAACTTCTTCATATGAAACACATGAACCCTTGCAGGAGATTGATGCCATGCTTTGAGACAGTACTTGCTTAAAGATTGCTCTGGACCAGAGCCCAAACAAATTGACAGTGACATTCTGTCAGATGGTGCAAATCTGGTTCATGAGGGTGATGCTGGGATACATGTCTCATTTTGCGAGTTTTCCAGAACTTCCTGATATTTCATTTCCATACTAA
>VYXD01005263.1:27947-41033 GCA_013397195.1 Hylia prasina
GGGGGGGGGCAGGGTTAGTAGTCTAGAATGCACTAGAACATCAGATTTGAGAGTGTTCTCCTCATAGAAAGAATCAGAATTATGGTAATAACCAGGTCTCTTTCTCACAGGCATCTACAAAGTAGAAACAATGAGATCTCTTCCCTATACAGCTTAGATCTCTCTGTATTAAGTTTATCCATACAGTCTAGTTATAGTCCTAGGTAGTCTATATTATTTTACACTGACAAAAAGAATTTTAAAATATCCTTTGAGTACAGCATAATGATGCATTTTATGTCTTTATTCATTGGTCCCTGTGCATGGAATTTTACTGTGTTGTATTTAGTAATATGGGAGACGTAAAGGGGCAAGAGGCACTGCAGATCTCAGTGGTTCATTAGTCCTGCACTTTATTGTTTTAAAACTTCTCCTTCTCCAGACCACAAAATAACTTCCTCCTGTATCAAGTGTATTAAGTGTGAATCCACAGAGGGAACTTTTAAATGCTGCTGCTCCAGAAATAATGATTCCTCTATCTCTCTTCTAATATAATTTATTATTCTGGAGGAACTTCCCTGTGTAAATTCCTTGTCCTGAATACTTACATCCATTGCTTGTATGTAAGTAATTTTGTATCAGCTCTAAGGGCACAGCTAATGAAATTGTTTCAGAAATAGTGATGAGAACTGTTTCCTGTTGTAAAGACACATCTTCATTAACAGGTACAGAAGACTAGTACCAAAAATCCCAGGACATTTTCAGAAAATCCTTAACGAACCAGTCTAGACAGGCATTTACTCCTGAGATAACAGAGATGAAATGTCACCAAGCAGTCCCCCAAAAAGTGCAAAAAAATTGCTGAGGGCTTGGTGCCATTCCTCTCAGAGGGAGGCTTTCCTTCTTCTGGTGGAAAGTAGCCAGATACTGAGTTGGAAAGAAAAGAATATGAAATATTTTTCCTAGCATGGTTCCAGTACCTGAATTGTGATCTGATGGCTTGGATATAAGTTAATCCTTTTTTTTTTTTACTGGACTGACATTTTTGATAGCTTGGATGGGAGTTAGTCCAGATTTTTTTACTAGACTGGTGTTTTTTTATGAGAAAAAGAAAAGAGATTTCTTTGCCAGCAGGGGACAAATTTTCATGCTGTCAAGTTAAGCTGCTTCTCACACCTAGTTTTCATTTGAGACTACGCCACCAATTTAATCTTGATGAGATGGGCTCATAAATCTCAGCCAGAAAAATTATGTGAGCTATTCATTTACCTTCTGCGCCAGTCACCAGCATCCTCTGCTATCCTATTCCAGCAGCAGAAACTCGTGAACCACTGCAGCAACAAGGTACTGTGGTCATTCCAAATCCTCCCTTGCCCAAGGACAGAGGGTACCAGAGCTAGCCCTGGCAGTGCTGTCACCCTGAGGTTAAAATGATGAGGCACTGACCAGCTGCAAAAAGGCTGCTGTGGCTTCTGATGTTGTCTAGCCTCTCTTGGTGTTGAAATGCTGGGCTGCTATGCTGCCTCCCAGGGGAGCACTGCTTCTGCTGGGTGAAAACTGACCCTTAAACCTCACCCTCATCCTTACAAGCCAGCCAGTGGCTTCTTGGTGCCTCTTTCAGTCCGTGGCATCTTTGCGTGGACCAACTTAGAGATATGGAAAATATTCTCATTGGCTTGAGCGTGGCTGATCAGGGAAGCAGATGTGGCCATGAAAGGCAAACAAGAGCTTTGTGTGAACAGTGGTCCTGTAAGCTGAGGTTGCTTGTGTCATTTGCAGCTGCACGATTGGCCCCTGGAGCATTAAAATGGAGCCTGGAGGAACCCCTGCTCTTTGCTTGTAGAACCTGCATACCAACAGAATTATCAACAGGCTGAACATAGAAGTTCATGACGTGATGAAAAATAGATACATTTGGAGAGGCTTTTATCCATCAGAAAAAGTTTTATATCTCTTGTTTGGGTTAGAGCAATTGCCTTCTTATCCTCCAGGGCGCTGCCCATTTTATACTTGAGCAGCACACCTGAATTCATGTGCCCAGGTAGGCTTCCATCTTGTTTTCCAGAGGTGCTAATCAGTGTTCATGAGTGCTGGGTTAACCTTTACTTCTTCAGAAGTCATTTACCAGTTCCTTGTTGCTGTGTGACTTTCCCTAGACTCCATGGCTCATATCAGTCCACTGCTTTCTCTTTCAGCACAGAGGAGCAGTTACTGCTAGACTCAGGAGATATTTATCAAAGACTTCACTGCTGATTTACTACAAAGGGCTGCTGGATTCCTCTAGGAACTGTCTTTTGACCTGTTGCTATAAATTTTGCCCTGCAGAATTGGCAGACTCTAATAGCTTTTCGTAAGTGAGTTCTGCAAAGAGAAGCCTGACCTCAAAGGACTTACATATTTTAAATTAAGAAGTTGTGCAGTTGTTTGGGTGTTAGGCTAAAATGTAGACTTAAAAAAACCTAATTTATAAGACATACACTACGATACATTAATTTCCCTTTTTCCATTAAAATTAATCTATTATTGTAATTTTTAAAAGAAATTTTTAAATTTATTGGTGGGGTATTTTGCTTATGGACCCAAATGCATAATCATATGTTGCATGGTTCCACATCAGAGCACATTTTATACTGAATAAAGAAGTAAAAGTGTGTTCAGCTACCTGATTTTTTTATTTTCAGTATTCTTGTGTTCCAGACTAGGGACAGTATTAAAGACACAGATGTGTTCTGGAGAATAGTTGAAGACATTTGGAACAGGGACAGCTTCTACCTTCCTATTTTACCACAGAAATAATCTGGATACAGGAGAGGAAGCTCTAAATCAGTGGTACAGAGCTGGCTGCAAACAACAGTATTTGCATACATGGGGACAAATACAGAGCACTCCTGGAAATTCATGGATGGGCAGGTGTCTGAACCTGCCAAGTTAAGGCATGAATTTGCCTTTGCAGCACACTGGAGATGCCAGTAGAAAATCTGGGGCATTGAGGAACAGCCTGGTGCAGGTATTAGTGTTCAAAGCCATTTGAACACTTTATAGGTAGTGATTTATGACCAAGAAAACCAGATGTAGGTCAATTCCTCTTCACCCTGTCTCTTTCCCTCCCTGCTCCACCATGCCATAGAATATTGCAGGGAGTGTTTCTGCAGTTACATTGATGTTCTTGCATGGAGCTTAATGATCTGTATGGATGATCTATATAGCCTCAATGCTGGGGAGGAAGCACTGAAGTGAATTTCCATTTTATGAGTCCTGTTGGGAACAGGAGAGAGGGTTCGGCTTTTACATATGGGGCAACTGGCCAGACAGGGCAGACTGATGACATAGAGGAGTGAGGATGAAGGGAGTCCATTTGGAGACAAAAGAAAGTCAAAACCACAGAAGAGGCTAGTAGCTGTAGGAGAAAAAGAGAGAAAATATGAATCAGTAGGGAGTGAAATGTGAGGAGGCTTAGTGGAAAGAGGAACTATGAGAAGAAAAAACAAAGAAGCAAAAAGACTGATAAAAGATGCAGCGTTTAGAGTATGTGAAAAGAGAGGGATTAAAAAGAAAAAAACAACAAAAAAACAACATCCCAGAATATTTCACATCTGCTCACAGGGTTCAGATGACATTTCCTGCTTAAATTCATGGTACATGTGTGAACACACAGGTTCCCTAGGTGACTTTGAAAATTTCAGCCAGGAAATCCAGTGAGCCAGAAACTGTACCTCAGACAGGAAACATTACCTCTAGAAAAGCCAGTTCAGGAGCTGAATCACATCAACTGGCCAATTTTTTTTTTTATTTTAATGGAAAAAAATGAGGTTAGAAGAAGAGAAATGGCTGCTGCTTGTCTAATAAGGGCACTCCAGACTGTGCTCATGCTCTAATATTTTCCACTGGAGGAATACAGAGCCTTTCCTCATTTCCCATCACCTTTTAGGACTTGTATTCTGTTTTGAACTCAGCTTCTTCCCTTGGCATATCTTTCTGTTTGCTTTTCTTTTTCTTCTCTGTGTCTATTGCACAGGGAAAAGAAGCCCCTGGGTGCTGGGAAGGAGCTTGCTGCCTGCCCTTTTCCTGGAGACCTCACTCAGAGATCCAGGGAGGCTGATTCCACGCTGCTCAGGTTTGCCATCAGCGGTGACCTGCTCATATTTCTGTGGTATTCCCAGTGAGATGAGTAGATGTGACTGTGCCTCTTGTACTGTACAGCTTGTGTAAAGCTCAGGTTTGCATTACGATCAGGTGCAGTGTCTGCACTGTGTTTTTACCTTTCCAAAGAAATGGTGATTAGCCATGGCCATGGAAGCACAGGGAAGGGATCTCCTGCAGCGGGGGCTGCTCCCTGCACCACATCTCTCCCCACCTTGGAATCAGCGCTTACCCTCAGATTTATATGATGTTAAGACAGAGCAGTTTCTTGACTGCTACTTAACATAATTTCTCCTTCCCTTAATAATATAATTCCCATCTAATTTAAGATAATACCAAATTTGGTTTGCAAATTTTCCAATTTTCCCACCTACACTTCTACTCTTTACAGATAAACAACAGGTAGGACAGGAGATGGTTTGCAAATTCACCAAAATGGACAACCAACAAAGTTCATCATCTGTAGCTTTAAAGGCAGTTTATTTAGCACATGTGGCTAAAATGAAATGTGCAGTAGTTGATGGATGAAGTCACACTATGTTTTCATAAAACTATAGTTCTGGAGGTGCTCTTCATTCCTGCTTTGCTGGCTTGCACATTGTAATTGAATCCCCAAATCCAGAATTTGGCACTCTTTCTACACCGTAACTAGAAACCTGGTTCTTTGTGTTTTCTTAATTTGTATTATTTATAATAACAGTAATTCTCCTGAGCTGGTGGTGGAAGTCAAATGACAGATCCTTCACCTACTATGCCATGTTTTTTATCAATTATCTTGCTGAATATTCCAGATGAAAATAGTGTTTGTATTGGCCAGGATCTGGGCAGTGCCTGAAGAAATATTTTAGTGAAATGAGTATTAGGAAAGCTTTGGAAAATTAAGCCAAAAATAGAATTTTTTGCTTAAATATTCTCCTTAGCCTGTTGTACACACAGTATACTATTAAGTTGTTATTTCCAAGAGCGGCTTATTTTCAGACTTCCAGCATCTGTAAAAAAATTTATAATGATAAAGAGGGAATTCATATTTTCAGGCTTTTAAAAAGCCCATTGTGAAAGTCAGCAGCTCTTACAATAGGCATCTGTCTGAAAAATATTCCACAAATTTTCACATGAAGTGGTGCTGTGTTCATTAAACACCCTGCTTTTGTAGTGCCCTCTGGTCAGAGATAAAGTGCTGCTGAAGAGCCTTCCAAAGGAGATTTGTGAAATCACATATATTTCTGTCTTGAGAACGTCCTACCTGGATGCTCATGAGTCATAACAGACACAGAATTTATTGATGGCTGTGTCAAGAGCTGAGCAAATTTATTTCCCATGAGTGACTCTTTCAGATGAGATGAAGGATGGGAATTCTCTTCCAGAAAATAACTCTTCCAGAAAATAACTCTGCATATCCACATGCATTTTACAGAACTAGGCTAAGGAACTGCTGGGCCTGTTAGGACTGCAGATGCCTTTTGTGTTTGCTTTCCTTTTTAGGACCTACTAAACCTGTATAATTAAATGGAGATTATTGGCGACATTATTTAGCAGTCATTATGGAGTCATTAAGGTTCTGCTTGGGCAAGAAGATAAGTCCCCTTCCTCTCTCACACTTGATGCTTCTATCAACAGCTTAGAAAAGTGGTTCACAATGAATTGCTACTTAAGTAGTCCTATCTTCCTCTGCAATCTCCCTCCTGTTGTTCTTCCCTGTGGGCTGGCTCAGAAGGTCAGTACACTCAGCCTGCCTGATGTAATGCAGGCTTCCCGATAGCTTTTGGCACTTTGCAACTGCTCCTGTGAAAAAAAGAAAAAAAAAGAAAAAAAAGAGGGCTCCCAGGGGATGGAACCACTGCTGATCCAAACAGTGATGCCTTTCCTGTACTTTGTTCTGTGAGCCAAGGCTGTGGCTCTCTGTGGGCTACTCGGACACATCAGTGCTCTCCTCCCTTCACAGCAGATGCTCCACACTGTGACATGGCACAAAGCTCTGCGCTGCTCCATGAAGGAGTTATGGCACCTAACTGCATCCCAGGCTCTGTGGCTCTCTGGTGGCTTCTCTAACATGGGAATTAGAAGGCTGGATTCCCTCCGCACCACACAGTGGAAGTGGGCATACAGTCTGGTGTAATTACATAGCAGTTAATAATTCCGCAAGTGTGTGTGTATGTATGTGTGTGTAGGTTGAGCTGGCCAGAAAAGGAAACATCTGTTTTCTGGGAAATTCCAGGTTGTCAACATTTCATTTTGTTTGCCCTGGAATGAAACATCAACATTTCCGAATACCTGTCACAAGGAGACCGTCTGTGGGTCCCTGTGGCTGCCCTCAGCTGGGCAGCGCTGGGTGGAGCCTGGGAGTGCCAAGGGCATCAAGTATCCAGGCAGGGACAAAGGGCTGCCAGCTGGCCCGGCTGCCCGGGAAGCTTCCAGAGAAAGTTTAATGAAATCAGCATGCTGCTTCTGAAAGGGAAACAGCTCTGTCATTTCAGAGCAGATCGTTACCATGGGGTTTTTTTCCTATACTTTAATTTGAAATTTTGCTTTTCAAACTTCTTTTCCTTTTCAGTTGATCATATGGTAAAGGCCAAATCTCAGAGGCCCAAGAAATGCACTGGCTGTGAAGCAAAAGACCCTGCACGCATCCACAAAAGAAGTAGCAGTATTTTCTGCTCTTCCAAGACAAAATTCTCAGAGTTGTAGACTCTGCTGGGGAATGTGGCAAAGCAGAACACAGCAGTTCCTAGGATAAGTCCTTTAAAATAGGGAAACAAGAAGTAAAGAGTTTTAATTATGCCCTGAACAGTTTTTCCTACTGTGGCATAACTGAGGATTTAATTTTATAGGCTTCATTGCTGAATGCTCCAACACTTTGCAACTGTTTAATGAGTATGGGTGTGGAGGTGAGGGGTAAGAAATGCTGTAAGTCAGCATGGAGTCAGCATGGGCTAATTCTGCAAGCAGCAGTCAGTTTTGATTCTGGCAGGATCCGATTGCAGATCTTAGAGAAGCTGAGAGGACGAATGTTCTGGGACTGGCAAAGCTCTATAGATGACTGCAATCTGGAGTCTCAAAATGCACTTTTTTTTCTCTAGAAATAAAGTCTTTCTTCTTTTCTAAAAGCCTTTTATTTTTTCCCTGCAGATGAAAGGAGTGCTATACCTCTCCCTAAACTGTTGGATATTTTCTTCCAAGTAGATGTGTATATCCTGTTGCAGACACCTGCCTAAATATTATTTCCATTATATCGAGATACTTAAGCAGTGACAAAGCTTTGAGACAGATAGGGTACTGATACATGTTTATGAAAAGATGACATTAAAGTTAAATGGTAACCTACTACACGGATTTGACTTTAACAGGCAAATGAACATGAAGCAGCAAGAAATCTGATCTGCAGAGCCGTTAACTTCTCAAAATGTTTTAAATCCTGCAGCCCATCCTGTGAGCCAGTTGATCTCACCAAGTATGTTCAGGTCTGGTCTGCATTGCAAATGGAGCTCACCCTGGCAACCCTGTTATTTTGGAAACAGCAGCTGGGTGAATGGCACGCAGGGCCGACAAAGCCCCACTGAGGCACGTGTGGAGGCCTGAGCAGAAGTGGCAGAATTTCATAGTCATTACTGCAAACTTTTTCGCTAGTATGCATGAGCAGTGACAGGCTTGCATTGTTAATCGGAGTAATTAGGATTTAGTTGAGGCATGACAATAACCTGTGCCTCATAAAGGCCTGAAGGCGATCCATTTTCTCCCCCTTTCCTAGGAGTCTCCCATTGTGATTCATAGATAGCCCAGCAGGAATGCAATCAGGAAATCTCCAGTGAATCAGTGTCCCTAAATCTTCAAGCCTGACAGGTTGAAGTCTGACAAGCTATTAGAAAAAACTGCTGATCATTAGGCTGTCTAAAATAGACTTAGCTTGTTTCTGTCTGTGTTCATTGATTTATCTGCAGAATTATATTGTTTGAAGCTTAGATTACTCATGCTGCTGCCAGCTGACATGATTTGTATGATAAAATGACAAAACATGGCTCTGGCTGAGCACACAGGTCTGTCTGCCTTCGCTGTTTCATTGCTTTTGACTCATTCTGTAGTAACAACAAGCTGGTTCAATATTATTGTGAGAAACAAAAACAGAAATAGGCCAAATGGTTTAAAGCAATTCCTGAGCACCCCAAATGCTGCTATCACTGACAAGCTCTCCCTGGATCATTTCAGACCAGTGATTTCTAGGTCAACTGCTGTGGGCTATGCACTTTGCTTCCCAGAATTCACAACGCTGAACAGGCTTATTACAAAAGGTCTGGTAAAAGTTCTCTTTTATGCATGTCTTTTCCAATGTTTTAATTTTTTAAAAATACATTTAAATTTTAAATAAACTGATTTAATATATAATACAGTATTTGAGTTGTGAGATGTACTTCTAAGTTATTCTTACAGTCTATTCAAGCTTCCATACCAAAAAAAAAAAAAAAAAAAAACAACGCAAAATTGACNNNNAAAAAAAAAATCACGTCAGATTGGAAAATTTCTGAAGAGACTTTTTTTAAACAGAATTGTATTCTTATTTGTCATTTACAATGACATCTGTTTTTCCAGTCTTCCAGTGTTCCTGGCTTATTTCTTCTATTTTTTAAAAATGACTGGCTTTCTTACAAAATTCAAAATCTCAATGCGGAAAATAAAAAATAAATTGAGCTCTTCACTCCCATTGGCAAGGGTTCTATGCTCTTAAAAATGAAAAAAAAACCCAAAAACTCTTTTGCACCATGCAGAACATGAGCAAGCTTAAAAATGTATATTTATATACTTACATAAACTTATACATATAGTATGTATATAGTATGTTATCTGCATAAATTCTCCTGTTTGTCAAAGACATGTAACAAGGCTTCTAAAAAGAGACATATATTTACTCATTATTTAAAGCAGATCAAACTATAGAGAGAATTTATAGTTTAATAAGTACTTATTTACATTTACAGATACTAAAGAAGAGAAATTTAGTATGGCACAAACATGGTCATATTCCCGTGAAAAGTACGAGATAGTTAACCACATAGCAAGTCCCAAGTTTCAGGTGAATGTGACTCCCTTTCTATTTATTTCTCCCCTTCTATTTATTACTTTAAGAAGATTCTTGCATGCCTTGCTAAGAGACAGTGCACAAAAACTCCCTGAGGTTTTCCTAAGAATTCCCAATGTGCTGAAGCTGTAGTTAGAACCTGTTGTGGCTTAATTTGTTGTTTTCACCTACAGATTTGCTGAAGGAAGGATGTTCACCGTGCTGCATCTTGCACAGAAGGTGACATATTTGCAATCAAACTGATGTTTCCATGAAACCACACATCAAGATCTAACTACACTTTGAGGTTTTGGCCAAGATAATTTTAAAGCCTTTTGTAGACAACAAAAAATGCAGTGTAGTACCTTTAGGATAAATTTGCCTCTCCACCTCTCCTCCTCTGTTTCACCCCCACAATGCTATGGATGATGCTAACATAGATATTTGCAAATTTATGAAACAAACACTGATGGAGCATTAACCTCTGTGTTAATATGTGAGTTAAATTGAGAAAGTTTTTCATGACAGCTTACCTTTCATTATTTTGCTTTGGTGTCTGATTTCTATTGTTAGTAAGCACTTAAAAAGTAATTCAGAGACCTGGGTTTGTTGCAACATTTAAGTCATTTAACATCAAAATACTTCAGATAAATAGTTGAGGAATTGTATAAAAATGGCAAAACTCTTTAAGGCAGATTTGGAAATAGTAGTTAAAATAATTAAATATTTGCAAGGGGCATGCATGCTTTTAAAAGAGTAAATGTGTGCTAGTCATGGATAGCATCAATAAAAATGGACTCTGAATGAGCCATTTTTATTGATGCTGAATCCAGAAGCAGCTGGCAGAGTTAAAAAAGAGCAGTGTAATAGACACTATTCAAAATGAAAAGACATCTTCCAAAATATGGATGTGGTGTCCAAAGAAAGAAAACAGAGGAAAACTATAATCCCCTGCAAAATAAATGTTAAACCACAGCAAAGCTAGCTAAAATATTAATGAAAGCAACTTGCAGAAGTAATGGGAGCTAACGGTAAAGCCTTTTGTATATACATCAGAAGCAGGACAGCTAGCAGGATGACAAGAAGCAGCAAAGGAAGATAAAGACATTATGGAACAGCCAAATGAATTATTTGCACTGGTCCCCTGCTGTAAATGAGGTGGGAGTCTTTTACACTGGGGTCATTCTTTACACTGAATGAGTCTGTGCAAACTCCCATTTTGGAGTGCCAGAGGTTTTAGAGCAAATCAGTAGCACAACAGATCAGCAACTATTGGCAGTATTCACACAGGAGATTTGAAAGAGTTCAAATATGAATTTGTCAGGCAATCAGCTGTGATTGTGATGCATGAAAGCAGCATCAATATCAGGAAAACATGATAAGTATAGATAAGGGGAGCAAGAATAATCAGAGGAGTTTTCTGTAAAAGATTATAAAAAAATAAAGCCCTTCCATTTGCAAAAGTGGTGACTGAAAGGTTAGTGTGGTGAAAATACCTGAAATTAAGAAGATATTAAACTTTTGCAATAGTACAGGAGCTAAGAGCCATGTTACTAGATGACAGGAAAATATAGGAAGAGATGTTTTTGTTCAGCACATCATTAAATCATACTTGACGTAGGATGGATGTTGTGAAGGACAAACGTAATTTTTATCCCTCTGAAATTATTGGATTAGGCAAAGTCTTGAACATAAAATGCTACCTCTAGCTCAGAAAGTTATTATGTAGCTAAGTGCTGGAAGATGGGAAGCGGGGCACAGCTGAAGGGCAGACTCTCAGAAGGATATAGGATGAATCCTGCCTTAATTGAATCTGCTGCCACAGATAAAACACCATCAAAGAGACATTGGTCTGGGCCTGTGTTGTATTACTTATGCTTTCACCCCATGAACCAGGCATTCTGTCTATATAATTGTTCTCATTTCCAGGGATGTTCACTTCTGTAATAGTTTTTCTCTTCTGACTGGATAACTGGCCTGGGCAGGAGAAAAGGAGGAGCTCTTTGCAAACTTTGAATAAAAACCTATTATATAATGTCATAATCTTCTGTTTATTTTCAAAAACAATGTGATTCAGCAAACAAAACAACCAACCATAGTGAGCTTTTTCCACAATGTTTTTTTTTGTTCTACTGCATAAAATAAATAAGGTTATCACTTCTTATCACCTCAGCATGTATTTAGTGGTCTTTGCTTTTGGGGACAGGAATGGCAGGTAAGTTCTCCCATTTGTCTTGCTTCTGACTTGAACAAAGAAGAATATGATTTATTTTCTTTAGCTACGAGACCATAATACAGCACGGAGAAACTGATTTGCTCCTGGAAAACCTGCAGCCAAGCCAGAAACCAGATCCAGTGTGTGTGTGAGTTCCATTTCCCACCCTCATCATTGGAATGTAATCAGTAAGCGTTCAAATCATGAGGTATCACTTCAGAATCTATTCAGGGTATGTTTGACTGTGATACATTTTTTTTTTTTTTTTAATGTTTTCCATGTGCTATTGTGAAGAAATTCAGCTTGAACACAGTTAGCTCAGCCCAAGTTTTGGAAACAAGATTTAGGCCCTTCAGGGGATTGTCCTTCCCTGGTGTTGTTAATCCTGTGGTTTTTAAGGCATTTTTTTCATGAAAAGAAAATGTGTTTTGTTTTACTTCAATGTTTACAAGTGTTTGTCTGGGAAATATAGGATTATAAAGAAACACATTTCAAGCATCATGCTGGGTGTGTTAGTGCTTTGTATTCTGCTACCACATCTGAACTTCCTTCATGTTGTATTTCATAATGTCCCAGACAAATAAGGATGAGATCATGTTTGCTAGAATTGTTTAATCACCAGTGGTCTGACCCTGAAAAAGACAGGGCACATTAGCTTTCTGTCACCCTGGACGGGAACTGAGGTTGCACAGCATCTGGCAGGATGTTCTCAGCACCTCACAGAAGTTGTGCTCTTAACTTAAGTCCCAGACTACCTCTATTTTCTTCAATATACTGCAAACATGTAACTGCAGTTAGCACAATTGGTACTTTCACTTTTGGCTGAAATGCCTCTACCCAGCAGGCAAGCTAATAACCATGAGATGACATTGTGATGAATGACAATGCCTCCAACAAAGTGCTTGAGCCACAAATGGAAAGAGACAGTGTATTTCATCCTATTTTTGAAATTGCATATGCTGCAATTCCATTTCAAATGAAAATTAAATAATGCTTTTTAAGCTACAAACTACAATAATGCAATAAGGCACCAACTTCTCTTGTCCTCAGTTCAAGTTGTGGTCGGGAGATTCAAGACAATGCCTAATAAAGGACACATTGATTTGAGGGTGGCTCTGTGTGATAAGACTGTTTCTAGTTGTAGCTCTTTACAATCTTTCATTACAAGGAATAAATAAAAGGAGGTGAGAGCAGGAAAATGTGTAAAGGAAGATAAAATGTGCAAAACGCAATGTGTTTGGGGCACCCTTGTCCTGCTATCTATACAGTTGTACAGTCCATTGGTTACAGTGGTGTTTCTCCTGACTCAAATTTTCACAAATGGAATGGCATCAGCCCTTCAGATAACCATGATTTATGCAGTCACAGCAGATAACAGTGCTGACCTATACCTTCTCCTGTTGAAACACCTGGACATTTGTGACACAAGATATTCTCCTCGAAGTGCTAGATATGATGATTTTGTATCAAGTCTTACAAATGGATTTTAAGAACATGAAAACAATTGAATGTATAAGTTTGTAATTTTTCCTTTTTTCAAGGTTCAAACTGGACTAAATTTCTATTCCAACCACACAACATTAATGAAATAATTTACAGAATGTTACTATTTTTCAAAGGTTTTTTTCAGAATCCTATCTTTTCAGTAAATGGAAATACTCAAGAAGTAGTTCATACTATTTCAGAAAGACTTAAAAAAAAAAAA
>VYXD01005263.1:41952-102000 GCA_013397195.1 Hylia prasina
ATACTTTCATCTGATTTTCTTTAATGTTTAGACAAAAAGAAATGTCTTTTTGCTTCACCAATAGAATGCTTTCCTGGGGAGGAATCCACTTATGGGGTTACTTCTCAGGATTCACCACTCCTATCACTGGGCAGTTCCTGACCTTTGAAGGAAGAGGAGGAAGCCCATGCAAGCTGCCTTTCCATACAGCTGACACTTTCTGATCCCCAGAACCTCAGCAGTAATACAGCTGAATTAACAGAGGGTTTGTCTATACCACAGGCACAGAAATTCCTCTACGGATTATGGAAAAAGTGGTTTCAGGGAATCTGTGCTGTCTGCTGAAAAAAAAGAGCTAATGAAGAATCAATGACCAAATTGAGCACTAGTCTCTTCTCAATGAAAGCCTTGTTTGAGTCAAAATTCTCCTTCTTGTTTGCAGCCAACTTGAGTAAGTTTAGAAGAGCAGCACCAGCTGAGGGGTGACTGCAGCACCACGTTAGGAGAATGCCTCCCGTTTGCTCGTGCTTTCTCACATTCCTGAGCATGGTAAGCACTTGAGATTGCCACTGCTGGGCAAGCCAGCTGGCTCCCCTTCCTTCTTCTGTTCTGCAGAAGAATCTGGCAAGTGAAACATTTTCAAAATGTGTTTCTGACATAGTGGTGGAAGACTTACAGCTATTGTTTGAAACAGGCAAGAATAAATAGCTATATGTGTTCTCCTTGTTGGGAGGAATCACATGGTAATAAAAATGTTCTGGATTTTCACTGCAGATGATCAGTGTGTTTTGAATTTTTGTGATGGAGACAACCTTAGGAGACTAAATTTAGTGGAAATTCTTGTTTTGACAAGTAAGGAAACACAACAATTACTAATGCATTTTGCCACTTGAGTCTTTCTTGACAAACATACCCGAGGATTATAATATAAATACAAAACTGCTTTTCCTCATTTCAGCATGCCACTTGTGAACGATTTTGTCATAACAAAACCCATCTTCCCTGCTTTTCATTTATCTCCCTAAAATAAAAATGGTCTTTTTCCATTTACCCTGCTAGAATAAACATCTATTAATTCTCCCAGGTCACAAAACCTTCAGCTTCTGAAGGTTAGAAATGTCTGCACAGTACGCAACTCCTTTGGTTTAGTTCTGCCTTGAATCAACTCAACAGAAAATGTCCAAATATTTGCCCGGTAATGGGAAAAATGAATGTAATTGATCCACAGCTCTTATGTACAACATCAAAGTACTTAGAGACAAGAAGCTATTGTAAGACAGTGACTAATAACTGTATGAGGAGATTTCCATTAGCAGGCCCACAAGGAAGATGATTCTAGTCTGTGAGTGCCTTGTGAAAAGTTAAAACTGTCATGAACTATACAAGGAGTATTTTATAAAGCAAAAGTTGTGGAAAACGACATCACATTTTGTATGTATGACTTTGGGATGCATCAATTAAGGTCAGATGCAATCATAAGTTATTTAAATCCACTGACTTCTCTGTAAAATCCTCCTGTAATGCAATTTAAGGTCTCCTACCCCGAATCTTTCAAATCACTGTATTTTTGATAGCTATGGAGATAGCAATAAGCAAAACTGAGCTACAATGAATAGTTCCAAAATGTCATGGGATGAAGTGATCCTTTCCCTTACTCCAGAATATGCAACCTGTTGGAAAAATAGCAGTTCCCAGCACAGTGCTACTTGTGAGGCTGCCATAGGTGAACGCTTGAGGTACCTGATACTGATATCTAGACAACATATTTAAGATGAAAGAAAAAATAAATAAAAGACTGACCAGGGAGCTGATTCTACCACCTTTAACTTTACTTTCACTTTGCTCAAAATAATTAAACAGTGGCAGCAAATATCTGGCTCTGCAGAATCTCCTTCTCAGTTGTATTTTCATAATATTCCCAGATGACCGTTGAATTTCCAATTTTATTCTGGTTTAGGAAGCTTGTCCTGTTGTCAGCCTCTACTTAGATTATTATCTTTGACCCTTACAGACAATAGTTCATCTTTACTTTTGTAAGCATACTTATGCAAGGAACATACATACATAGGTGCATTTGTTTCACATGACCCCACATGTCATCAGAATATTCACTGCTAAACCAGGTTTGGATTTTTTCCCCTGTGTGTTCACCATAGGAGCACACATACAGTGGAAGGGGGAAGAAAGAGAAAGACCATTCTTGTCTTTTCACAGTCTTTGTGGATAGCTGGAATGCAGGACCCAGGGACCAGGCCCAGCCTTTGCCTGGAATCAGTGTGAAAAGAGAGGTAAAGAGCATATTAAATCATTAATTTCTTCTCCTTGCCTGAATTCCACTGGGCCTGTCTGGAAGGAAGGAGGTAGAAAAGGCACATCACAAATTCTTCCCCATTTGAGCCAAATGCTCACAGTACAAAAGGTTGCATTTTTCTGAGACAGTGCTTTGGATGTGCTTCTAATGTGGTTCAGCTTCCTTGCTGCCCCTTATTTCAGCCCATGTCTTAACGGTATAATTTAACCTTAAATTAGAGGCATATTTTACCCTTGTTTTGTATGCAGAAATTCCTTTGATGTAATTGGGAGCCCGTGCAAAGATGGAGGGTTTATCATGGCCCTTTGAATGCATGTGACATGGCAATTTGTCCAAGACATATTCTCATGCAAGAAGAATGGGATCCCATTGTGGGAAAATCCAGGGCCAAACACTGCACAGAACTGACATCAATGGGATTGAACACAGTGTGAAGTTATGGCAAAATCTGCTGTATTGGTTAGGGCTTTTTTATCCACTACTCTTACTGTTGCTGATAGAGAGTGAATATCATATTGTCTTGAGAAACTCTAACTTCTGTCGCAAGAGGATGAAAGGAAGATGACCTCAAGAGTCTGAGTGACCATTTTAATTGGATACATGTGGCAGAGTCCAATCCAAATCTCAAAGAAAACTGTAGAAGTGATTTTGATGGCTTTTGGATGAGTCCCACCATGAAATCTCAAAATTAGGATTTGGAATAGGGTCAGGGAGCACAGAAGTGACTGTCTCACCAGATAAAAAGATATGACATAATTTTGAAATTGAACATGCTCTTTTCAATCAAAGCACCTCCAGGCTCCTTTGATTTTCCCTCATTCTTTCTTAATAAGGTAAGTTTTGCTGACCTTTATGCAGCCTCTCACAAGAAATTCACCCAAAGAATAAAGTTCTGAGCCCAAACTTATCTACAGAATTCTAAAGAAACCTATAAATAGAGACAAAACTTAGCATATCTTATTTAGGCAGCTAGTTAAACAGTGTTTTTCCAGCCCTTTGACTATAAGAGTGGTCACATCTCCTTTGTGAGCTCTCTACGGGGTCTTAATTTCTAGATCCATTAAATTGCATTTTTTCTTTTAGCACAGTCCGGGATAATGCAATGGAAAACAGGAGGGACTGGTTTCAAAGTTCAGGAGTTTATGAACGGCATGTGAGATAAGAAAATGTCAAGGAAAAACAGATCATGGCCAGAAGCAGATGTTCAGCTTATGGCCACATCTTAGATCCTTCCTTCTTTGCATGTCTCTTACATGATGTGTATACAGAGAGAGAATAGAGCCTACGTTGCTGATGTGCAGAAGTGAGGGTCATCATGAACTCATAGGAAGATGTGTCTGTAAGTGGATTGGAAGGGGTCATAGAGTCAATATTTGCACCATTTTCTCATGAGAAAGTAGGTCCCATGTCAGCTAGAGTGCAATCAGCGCACAGCTTCTAGCCCATATGTATAGCTAAACCTGGGTCAGCAGCACTGCTAACCCTAGAGAAATATTTCAGTGCGTGGATGAGAGGCTCCCTAGGAACAATACCTGTGCCAGAGCCTGCAGAGCTATGCAGCAAGCACCTATCTGAGGAACTTGAACAATGTGTCTGGATGATTTACATCAGGATGAGCATCTGGCTTTAAACAGGCAGAGGAAGAGAATTTTGAACATAAACAACATAAACATTTAAAATTGGTTCAGACTTTTGTTAGAAAAGAAACATTTGAATTGCTGCAGAAAGCATTTGAATCTTCTTGTACCTGTGCATCAGCTTTCTGGATAATGTCTTTGGTATCTCACAGGTACTGAAGTTTGCCAGCTGCATGTTTCTGCAGCTGCTTTTTATTGAAAGACACAATAAACACTACAGTCGTGTAAATCCTCTATAAATAGCTGCAGCAAAAGCCATCCCTGCACCCTCTTCAAAGCTAAACACCCTACTAACTTCCTAGCCTCTCTCTACTAGCTTGTAAATTGAGTATATACTAATAGTTACCCTTTTCTAAGTGATTCGGGCTCATCTCATGAGAGGTGCTATATACTAGTAAAGTCCAAAGCCTTGAAAATAGTTACTTATTTATTTCTCATAATTTCTGAACCATCATTTCTAATTCACCTCTATTGTTCCCAGCAAGCAACTAAAATAATTAACAGCAGACAGCCTATTAAGAAATAGAAAGTGTTTTGGTTACTTGCTATTTGTGGGTATGCATTGTTCCAGCATGGGAGCAGCCAGCTGCAGTTGGGAGAATGTTTTGTACACTACAGACATTTTAGCTGCAATGTTTACCATGTTCTACATCTGGAAAAGTTCTGATATTGTTCAACTGCTCTAAAGTTCAATGTCCAAAATTATGCCACTTACAATGAATAACTCTGACTAAATAAGCTCTGTTTAAGTGCCATAATTTTACAACAGTTTAAGCCAACCTTTTTCCTCTAACAGGATCTTTATCCCCAGATCTTTCTTTTACCCAATGGAGCCCTTCAGTTCTTTCCAGAACTTTTGGGTCTATCACTTTTCAGAGATGGAGATCACTCTGATGCAGGACATATACAGGGCAACAAAAATGCCAACAAGTCACCATTTATAGCCATAATTTCTTTTAAAGCTAAAAGCCAAAAAGGTAAAATAAAGAAAAGCCTGAGTTGTCCTAAACAAAAATGACATGTAAGACTTATCTGTGTTGGCTGAGACTTGAACTTTTCAGTGAGACACTACAAAGCAGAGGAAGGACTGCTGAGAGAGCAGTCACCTGGCTCTAGACAGGAAGACTAATTTTCTCCTGGGTGTCTTACAGGTTAAGATATCACAATGAATCAAAATTACAATGCCTTCATTTTGCAATTGTTTTTGAGACCTGAAGAAAGACTACTTGTGCCTGCAAGTTTGCATTCGTTCTGAGGATATTAGTTGTTCTAATAAAACATGTTATTTCTACTCTTGATTATTTCCTATTCTTCTAAGAAGAACAGTTACCATTGTTAGGGACACGGTTTGAGTGGTCTTACTTGAAAGGAAATTTATGGCCTTGGGAATGGGGTGAAATTTGGCATGGGTGTATAGGAGGACAGAAAAGAATAGACCATCCTCGGAAGGCTTCTCAAGGGAAAGATAGGAGAATGACTAAAATACTTTATCTTCTGGGACCAACACCATCCTTCCCTAACAAATTTCAGACCAGAACCACGTAAAATTAGAATCACACTAAACTTTTCTAGTAGTCTTAATGTCATTCCCAGACACTATTTTGTTGAGGCTTGAGGCCTAGACAAATTGCCTTGGTGCTCAGCTTCCCTCAGCACTGCTGTTCTTTGCACACCTCAGTGCTATGTTTGGGCAAATCTACCTGATGATGTCAAATAGAGACAGAGAACGGGCAGGCATTTAACACAGACAGAGAATGCTTTCCATGAGGTATCAGCTGCTGCTTTTAATTAACAAAGAGTTAAGTGGATTCCTACCCAACCTGAGAGGAGCAGCTTCACGGATACTCCAGCAGTTAATCCCATGCTAACAAGGATGGCAGGCATCCTGGTTTGGTGACTGAGGAATTTGGCAGGAGGTTATTACAAGATAACTGCTAACTTTTCTCTTGTAACCCCCTTGAAATGCCTCTGGGAGACAGAGGGTGTGTGTTTGCTTGTTCCATGGCTATGACACCGTGCAGTCCATCCCGCAGCGCCTTGTGTCAGTGCTCCTCAGCGCAAGCCACCTGTGACTTGAGGACACCCAGGCCCTGCAGGAGGTGGTTTCTCTCCTCACTCATTTCGCCTTTGGGCTCCTTTCTGGAGCAGTTAACAAGGCACCCATCTGGGATTGCCTGTCTCCTGGCAGCTATCTGAAGTTAACCAAAACTGTCCCTGAGGACCACAATGACACTTCATTGTCCAAATAGCTTTTGGGGATAATGAATTGAGCTAAGGGATACCCTTGATTAGTCACTGTGCCAAGGATTGGTATAAATATTGACACCAGGAAAAATATTCAAATATATGCTTCCAACTTATTTTTTTAATAGATTTTTCCATTTCATTTTCTAGATCATCAGATAAAAGTAGGAGGATTTTGAACTGGACTATATAATTCTGCAAGACACAGTCCCATCCCTGTTACCTTTTTTTTCTTTCCTGTTCATCATCTGCATGGTAGAGAGGATGATTTCTCCCTAGGGAAAAATAATAAATGAATTATAAAAACATGCGCTGTAATTTTTTAGAAATTGAATATGCTTCACTCGCCTACTGAGTGATGTGCATGAAAATCCATGAAGTGTACATGTTACAGAAGAAGGCTTTTTTGTAAGACTTTTTTTTTAATGACCTGTTCTTAAAATACTAAAATTGAAACCTTGCTCTGGGTGGTCTTTATTTTTGGCTGAAGCCTCGTAATAGTTCCATAAATATTAATTTATGAAGAACGCAGAACACAAGTGAATATAGAACTGACCGCTTTCTTGGTGCTCTCATATTACTTAAGCTGTATTATTATTATTATTTTCTTACAGAACAGTGGGGATACTGTTAAAAAAAATTAAATGTGACTTTTATCATTGAATAAGTTTGTGGTTTGCTTATTTAGATAAAAAAAAATCAACTGAGCACATGCAAATAACTTCAGAAATAAAGTTCAACAGTACTAGTTTTGACACCAGCCTCGTTTGTTTCCTCTGAAATGTTTAGCCAGTCCAGCAGCCAGATATTTCAAGAACAGCCTCACAAGAGAAGATTAAATGTGTGTGTTTTTATAAAACAATGACATCTTGTTTTCAAAGCCCTGCAAGCTTAAAATGGATATTAGAGCAGTCACATATAAACTACAGTTCCCAAGGACAACTGTTTAGCTTAAGTGCCATTTAATGTTCTCCTAAATGGTTCTGCTGTTTAGTGTGCAATATATCTTCTAGATTAGACCTTTAATCCTTTACATTGTGCTTGCTGTGTCAAAGAGGGCTTCATGCCAACTTCTTCCTATTGGTGCGTTTCATTCTCTCTCTTTTAACAGGCAGTGAAGAACATCAAAGTCTTATGTTTTGCCTCTTTGAATCCAAACAAGAAATCCAGATAAAAGTTTTTGTGAACTAAAAACTTAAAACAGTTTTATGTGTTTCCCCCTTTGTTTCTGCTTTAGTTTTAGCACTTTTATGAGCACAAAGAAGTAGAAGAAAAACCAAAAATAGTTTATAAAGTGTTGGGTTTTTTATAAATGCAAACAACTGATATAGGTTAGTCTGATCCTTATGATGCTAATGAGGACTTCAGAGTGCCATGGCGTTCACACCTCAGTGCCCTAAGGTGAAGAGACAATGCTGTTACAAACGCAATACATTGAGGAGAGAAATTACCTGGTGCACCATGTTAAAGCAGAGCAGGGTATAAAACTAAACCCAGCTTTGATGCTTAAGGCATGTCAGTTTATGCTGAGCCAGCAGTTCCAAGTACTAACCAGAAGAGCCTCATTACTGATGGATCTTAAGCATAAGTACTGCTTTGCAGCATAAGTCAATAGTGGGTTTCCAGAAACTAGCTCTGAATTTCTTAGTCTTGGCTATTCCTGTGTTTGCTCCTGAGAGGAAAATAAATTTACCTTGCACGGCCTAAAAAGCAAAAACATCTGCTGGTATTATGAGCAGCCCTATTGTCCAAGCTCGGCAGCAGGGAGGTCTGCACTTGTTCAGTCCTGCTTTCCTGCTAAGCATCGAGAAAGCCTGTGGGAATCATTATCAAGGTTCCTGAGGGCAGCTGGGGAATGATTTCACCTTTTTGATGCAGCCAAAAAAGGACACTCCAATGTCCTGACTAGTAGCAACTTATCCTACGTACCATGCAGGAGACCCACATGTGGGAAAGGGTTTGGAAAACTTGCTCCAAAGCCAGTGATGAGCAGCAGCCATGGGCTAAGGAAAGGACATGGCTCTGGGAAGGTTTGCTGTGGTGGCTGGCAGCTGGAGGATATGGAAAGCTAAGACTCAGTGGGTGGGGGCGATGAAAAATTGATGATGCAGCCACAGCCCTTGGTTAGAAGAAATCCCAACTCACTTGGCCTGATTCATTAACCTGAACATCTGACTAAAGGAAAAGAGCATTTCCCACTTCTTGCCACTCACTCCCGTTTCTTCATCAGTTACAAAATGTCTACACTCAGAGACCTGGGGCCTAACAGTACCTTTCATTGTTATTTTTGTTATCGTTACCTACAAACAAGTACCTTTGGTTTGTAATTAGGAGCATTGAGAATATGAATATATTTCACTTCTTTATTTTATTTTTTTTATACTTGCATTTCTGTTATTTATTTTGGAGCTTATGAGTAAGAAATACATTTCATATTTGGGACCAGATGTACGCACACCCAGAAGCTGAAGTTTATCTCAAAAATTTTAATTATCAGATGTTATTCACATTTGGACTTGAATATTAACAAAATCTGTGACCAGATGTCAGCTATCTAAGAAGAAACAAAGTCCAAGTAGTACTGACTAGGAAAGAAAACAAACCTCTTCCTGTAAGCACAGAACCTCCAGGTTTCCATCCAAATTGATGTTTCTGCCAGCATTGAGGAGGAATCCATTCAGTCCTCAAGCTTCTTGGTAGTCCTTTATTTTTTTTCTTTTTAGGTTCATGAATGAAAGACAACATGGGCTGTGCTTTCCCAGTCCCATTCACCTTATACATGTACTTTGGTTTTACCAAGCACTGGAAGCTTTCCAAACCTGCCTGGCAGGTCCATAAAAGAAGACATTCCAAACTTAAGCCTTTCCATTCAGAATCAAGCCTCAGGACCCAAGCCTACTCTAATGGCAATTTTTGGCCTCTGTCTGAAAATATTTTCACAAGTGTTCTTGATAGAGACTATCTGCATTCTCAGCTATATGGTGATTTTTCTTCAACATTGTATTGTTGTAAAGACATTCATATAGGACAGTTTCATTGCTGATGTGGCAGATGTCCTGTCAAAGGACAAGCAATGGTTGAATTTGTTGACAGGGTGTGCTCTTCTGTCCATAGAATGTTGTGTAACTCCTTGCAGTTGCAGCCACAAAGCAATCGAAAATCAAGGATTAGCCAAGGTAACTCCTGACTGACCCAAGGAACTGCTGGCAGATAGGGTCACTGATCTCCAGCTAGATGCATACACAGCCCCCCTGGTGATAAGGGGCTGCCACAAAAATAGACTTGTCAAGAACCGTGAGGCAGGATAAAGCATTCCTATTTCCCTCCAGATGGAGGTTTTGCTTACCTGTCTTTAAAGATCTCCATGCAGAGACTCCACAGTTGCTTTAGGCAATCTTTCTCTGCACTAGACTTCCCTCAGTGAACATACTGTCCCAAAAACATTACTCTAATCTTTCTTCCCACAGCATTTGATGTTCCTACTTGAACACATCATTTTTTTCCCTATCTCCCTTGCATGTGGGAATTAGCTTGTTCCCTTCCTCTTTGCAACAACCTATGACCCACGTGCATATGGTTTATCACAGCTCCACTCAGACTTCCTTGCCCGTGTGAACAGACGGAGGAAATCTCCAGTTAAAAGGAAGATGGTGTAGCTGCCTTCCTATCAGCCCACCCTCGACTTCAGTGAGATAAGTAGGATTTGGAGCTCTGGTGAATTTTGACGAGCACAACAGCCCCTTGAGGGGCTTTCTGAGATAAAGTAGCGGTGAAATTGTTCTAATTTATCTTGAGGATATAACTGGATAGCCCTCATAATCAGAGTGGGGGGCACATAAAGATAGCTGGGCTGTTCCTCCTATGCCTCTGATTTGTGCTGCATGCAGCTCAGGAAATCCAGAATATTTACCCACAGTAAGGTGGTGATTTGACAAGTTCTGCCTAAAGAATTATTCACAATATCCAAAGACTTAGGCTGTGGAATACCAACCAGGCTGATATCTTTCACATTCTTCTCACAAGTTATTTGCTTGTGTTATTTACCTGGGGATGCAAGCATCATAAAGTGACCCCAGGACAGCTATTCATTAACTTTTCCATAAGATAGTCCATATATTTTTAAAAGAAGAAAATACCATTACAGAAATTACCTTTTACATACAACTGTAATCTAATAGTGTTTAAACTTGTAACTTGACAGACTTTAAATTCAGTACTAACAGATTTCTGTATTATGTAAAATTGATAGTCAACTTAGCAAAGCTGCATATCAATGAGAGTGTATTGGTATCAGTTTTCAAACACTGTTCGGAAATTTTACTTAAATATTTTGGGTTCAGCTCGCTAATATAACTTGGCTGCTTTTGTGGAGCTCTAGTGATGCAAACAACGACAAACCAATTTAAATCGTTGGTTAACCTCAGTTTATGACTTCTTTGTGCTTCAGCAGGGGTGGAAAACAGCCAAGCTGTACCTGGTTCTCCATCTCTTGCTAATCAAAGTATTCAATTGCCTCCTAGTAAGGCATTTTGTGTGCTCTATAATACACCTTAATCATAACCTTTGTTTCTTATATTCTAATATCAAATAATTTTAATTTATAGTAAGCTTCTGCCTTTAAAATTCTACAATCTGATCGAGACGATAAATTTATATTATATTTATATACCAGTGGGTACACTGAAGACAGACTTGAAAAGAGTAAACAGTCTGTGTCTGAGGAAGATTTTTAGACATCACTATTCATTGAAATAGCACATTTAAGTAGAAAACCACACACTAAGCACTTGCTGTTCATGTGTGTATTAAGGCATAACTGTAATACTCTTCAAAATGCAAAAAAAATATTTCAAAGATAACATCTTTGTTAGTGCATAGACTTCCCATCAGCTATAAAAAAAAGAAAGGGACAGATGCGCCAGATGTAAGCATGGATCCATGTTAGTGGCAGCCATAACAGAGAAATGCATTCATGTGAAATACACCATTGTGTGCATTCTGAAGCCTGGAGAATTGCTGAAGTCTGTGCTTTCTTCCTACGCACAGCTGCAAAGATAACACTGTCTACTGTTCAAGGGCTCCATGGGGAATTCTTCGTAACAGTTCTGTTCTTTCAATTCTTGTTAAGGCTTACATCCCCATTTCAGCTGATGATCAACTCACTATCTGGGTCAACTGCTGGCATAAATCCCATCAGCAATTATTATAATTTTAACTTGACAGTATCATTCCTATAGTGAGAGAGCAAGTTGGAGCTTTATAGTGAGTCTGGCTGGATCATTTTTCTTTTTTCTGCCCCTGTACTGCATGGAAGGATTTCTCCATGCTTACCTTTAGCTGCTAAAATTTCTGTGATGACAATATAGTTTTATGATGCACTAAAATAATAAGGACAATGACACATGATACCCTTGAACTGAAAAAGCTTTGAGGAAGAAATATGGATGCATAGGCCCTTGTCCAAAGCTTACTGAAATCACCGGGAGGCTCTTCCATAAACTTTAACAGATTTTGGATCTGACCTTAAATTAATGACCTTAAGTTTTTGTTAATGACAAAAACAGGTGATGCACTTTCTCCAGTTTAGAGAAACCTTCTGAATTTGTCAAGTAGAAATTTAACAGGAGTGGTATCTTCTGGTTTCTTTCAGGAACAACTTACATTTCTTACTAATAAATTCTTGCATCTCTAGTCTGTAACGTTTACACAGTTACCACACATAAAATTGAGTGTCATATTAAGAACAGTTTTTAGGTCACCTGAGCTGCAGTGATAGATGTCTTTGGAGATCAATTCAAAATTGTGCTTCTCTAGATTCCACTTCAGTGCCTGAAGACTTGCAGCAAGTGCTTGGAAAACTCTTAGTAAACCAGCTACAAAGGGGTTTCTAAAGATTTCTTAGGAGAGACCATGCTTTGGACTATGCAGCTCAAGAGCATGATCAAAGTTTGGCAGGGAAGATCTCTCAGGTTTTAATGGAGCCTCCCAGTGGGGGATGTGCTTTGAGATAAGAGAAAAGTATAAAGCTTGTTTGAGAGTGTTAGTGGCCAGGACTTCACTCCTGTAAAAAGGAGAGTTTAAAAGATTTAGGCTTTGCAGTCTACATCTGAGTTAAATAATAAAAAAAGCTGTCTCCCTAAGCTTCTGATGGGGGTATCTATTTTTTTTTTAATTGAAGCAGTTGAAGATGTAAGCCTTGCATTGGCCTACCTTAATGTAAGAAACAGAAGTCCACACAGAGACTGTGGATCAGATTTTTCTGTCAGTAACATTTATTTAAATGGAGATAATGCGGCAAAAGAAGTATGTTCACCTTGGAAAAAGATGGTGGAAGTGAGAAGAGAATTAGGTTCTTTATTTTCCCTTTTCCAGGAAAAAGTGCAGAATGTTTGGGATGTGAAAATGTGCTACAGAAGTGTTTGCTGCTGGGTAGTGCAGTAAATCTTTACTCTTTGACACATTAGAGTCTATTAAAAGTAAGCTATAAAACCCATTTTGATTATCTTAATGCATTCACTACTTTTGTCATATCCTCTTGTTACTTCAACAGAAATGAAGTAGCCCATTATTCCACATATGAAGTTTTATGAAGAGTTTTGGACTATAGTCTCCATGTAATTATTAGCTATTGCCCTGACAGGCCATGGCGAAAGAAGTCTATCAGCCTATGAAAGCTATGCATGCTTCAGGAATAAACTTAGCAGCAGGAGTAAAATTAGGATTTAAATGAAGATAAGGAGGAGGCAAAGAGATTTCCTTTTCATTCACTAGCTATTCAGAGATGGCAAATAAATCATCTCTGCATGACTTGAAATACTTCATTTGAGCTATTCATTAATTTGCTATTGAAGCATTTAGCAAAATCATGCAGTTAATTGAGAAATCATCTCCAGTAACCTCACTATGGATTTGTACCCTTATTCCCCACCAGCACAGCCATTCAGATAAGAATGGGAGCTCAATTTTTTCAGGAGTCCCCAGAAAGTTTTTGAGTGAAGCTTCATCTGTATGAAAAGGAAAACAAACCAGGAAGGCCAGAGAGTCACTGCAGGAGGATATGCTCCATTCATTCTTGACCACACCCTCTTCAGTTTCCAGAATATTTGTTTGTCTCCTTGGTTGACTTAGAAAGCTAAGATGCAATGCAAAAAGACGCCCTATCTCATAAAAATCACACAGCTATAGGATGTTCAAGAACATCCTGTATGTTTCAAGAACTGGGATTGCACAAAAGAAATTACTTGAGACGTATTATGTTTGCTGTTTTTTAAAATTGATACCGAAATCTGGGATTTTTCTGGACAAGAGCTGAAATCTCTTCCAGTATCCTTGAGTTTGGCAGAAATTCTGAATTCAACTCCACATGAGGATAGGAGAGTTAATCTCACTTCTTGCTGTAAACAACTCACTGAAAAAATAAAATTCAGTAATCTAAATGTACTTTAGTTTTTACAGACAGCTGATTTAGACTCCTTAATTTACTCTTTCATTTGGAAAACATTTCAGATGCTGAATGGGACGGTTTTTCAAATTTGTAACTCTGTATTTCAGAATATTCTTTCCTGGTCAAATCTTTTTCACAAGATTTCTGAGTAGTATTCCTTATTCTCAGGTAACATCAGCCTTTTTCTGAAATTTGTGTTACTTTCTTGGTTGGGTCATGGTAGGTCAAGAAAAGAATGCAAACAAAATGCGCCTTGCCTTGATCCCTCATCATCTTTTTCTTAAGGGTGGTAACGAGGTTCTTCTGAGGACTATCCATCATTCCTCTGGAGGTCCAACCACTTCAATTAGTTTATGATTTGCTGCCAGTGGAGCTGTATCAACACAACTTGAGGCGTTGCTCTCAGGTTGACAGTGACAGACTGTTCCCTGTGGGAACAGCAATATGCACTGCAAGGCATATACTGACTTAAATGTCTGGCAAGATTTTATATTAAATGGCAGTAAATGGAAATAAAACTTCCATTCAAGGTCTAAATAAAAAAATCATGGGGCATTAATAATTTTGTTGGCAGATCAGCAAAGGGTTTCTTAATATTGTGACATCATTTTGTTGTTTTGAAAGGAAATGTCTTGTAAATCAGATAAGATCCTTTCTCATCACTGTCCAAATGTATTTGAGGGAAGTGACAATAGAACTGGAATCAGTTTTTCTTGTTTGTGTTCTGGCCATGCACACAGTATCTCTTCCGTTGCAGATGTCTGTCAACAGGGCTGAAATGAAGTCCTCACTCATGAAACATTACAGGAGGTGGACTACAGAAAATGGCTCAAACAGCTGCTCACTCATGGCTCTCAGAGTCTCTCTTTTTCTGTTCTACAGGATTCTACAGCTATGGATTTTATTGAAGATTTTTTAAAAAACAAACCCTGTATCTTGAGTTCCAATGATCCTCATAATTTTTATGCTCCCTTGATAATGAGTATGTAAGTGCAAACCACCCAAATTCCTACTCCTGATGGTTTTGGAGCCCTACCTCAATGCAAACTACAGCTGAGAAAACAGTTTAAGAAAATCTGGCACTCAACTGACAATAACAAGTTCAAGTGTCTTTAAACAAGCCTAAATTGTTGGGCTAGGATGGGTCTTTGGGCCTAAATCTACAAGCCCACTAACCAGCTCATGGATCCAGACTTCCTTCAGTAAAGCTTAGCCAGTTTAATCACTCTGTAACTGAAACATAGTGCATACTGGCTCCAGATGCAGTTTCAGCCAAACTTTGGGAAGTTTATAGTCATACATAAGCTGTAAGTGCAATTATTTTATTATGCATTGAAATGCTGGACAATGCATGGTCAAAATCAAGAAGAAGTTTTCTTCTGTACTCAGAAATAGACTCGCTATGAGCTGAGGAGAGAGGGAAGAAAGGATTTTTATGACCCACGGTACTATTGTGTGGCATGGGAATAGAAGCCAGAGTTACTGGACAGAGTATACAACTCTGCAGTACTTCGCCCCATAAACTTGTGCTTGCATGTCCTGTGAGCACACACAGGCATGTGCATGTGCTGACAAGCACAGCTCATGAGTGTTTGAAAAGTTTGCGGACAGAGGGAATACTTTATCTCCACTGTAATTTACATTTTTATGGGAAGAATGCCCTTTTATGCACTCTACATAGCTGAAAGAGTTGATGATGGACTCACCAATGGGTGTTCTCCCACATTCATGGCTCCTAACTGTACCTAGCCTAGCATGCACTGAGGAAAACATGATACACTTAATAAAAGAGGCAGAAGGCTTTTGTTTCCACAGAGGACTCCTGGTTTACTGGTCAAACTGCTTCCAGAGATGTCAGCAGTTGCAGAGCCCTTTCATATGCTGAAAATATGAACCCACACCATTCCAGGCAGCATTTGTGTTAGCAATGGAATTTTTAAATAGAAATAATTAGTTTTGCTGGCCACGGTTGTTACATCTGGCATACATTTGCCCCAGTGAACCCTATTTTTAAAAAACAAAGCATCTGAATTAAGGTTCCAGATTATACTAGTTACTGATCTTTGCAAGCCTAATCCATTCTTATGAACAACGCCTCTGTGGTGTTTTCTTCCCCAAAGGATATAGTACGGGTGCAACCCAAGCTTTATTGCACTTAATCTGAACCAGAAGTTTGAGCTGATTATTTTAAAAGGCATGCTGTTTCTTAAAAGTGATTTTCTTCCTGTCTTCATGCTGTGCTGATAAGAAGTTATAAGTGGATCTCTTTAATGCTCCAGGCTGGAGTGATACAGAAGAAGGCAGTTGTGCATCTGGGGGCTACACACCCCAAGGCTAAGCCAGTTGATGTAACAACAGCAAAGGCTGCAAAAAAAACCACTTTTACTTTGAAGCATATATACCACAGTTTTTAATTTCTGGAATCAGTACATGTGGGGTGAAATTATTCCTAGTGCATAAAGGTGTTAAACAAGGACAGAGGGAAAGACCTTACCCTTTCAGCACAATGACCTGGGGTCTGTAGTGCTGTTGACAATGACAGTAAGCCCAAAGTGCAAGGAGGGCAGGGGTCAAGAGATGTCCCCTGCAACCTTTCAAAGGACCCTGCTGCCCAGCAAGCCAGGGTAGCCTCTATCAAATTGTCCTTCCCACCTCTGTCTTCTGACCAGTGCCCCCTGTGAGGCCGTAGAGCGCCCAGGTCCAAGCTCTCAGGGACCATGTGCTCCTCTGTGTCTGTCCCTAATGGGGCAGTGCCCCTGCTACAGCAGCCTCACTTCAGCTGCTGCACTCTGCACACCCATCATTGCAAACACTGGGTTTACCTCTGAGCTGATGTCTGTGAGAAATAATGGCACAGCTAATACACAGATAGTATGCATTGATACTTCTGTCAGTGCTGGATGTAGGACAGCAACCTCCAGCAGTGAGGGAGTTGGCTTCAAGGTACATTCCTGGCTCACTCCAAACTCCCATTGGCCCAAATGCATTAGGCTGCTGCAATGAATGGTCCTGTCTATTCATCTTCCTGTAATCAGTTCTCTCAGCTAGACAAATACAGGTACTATAAAACCTAATTAGGTGTTTTTACTGTTTAAATACATTTGTCAGTAGTGATGTGCCCTCTGGTTCAACATACAATATTTACAAGTCATAAAAGTCTCCTTTTGGTGATAAAAATGCCATTTCATGTAATACTCTTAGTTTTCAACTAGCAAAAGCAGACAGAGCAATCTTCACAAACCCTGGATTGTCAGACTGCCTCTACTATCAGCAGGTACTAGAGTAATTTCATCAGCTGCTTTAGAAATCATTATTGATTCTCACATCAATAGTCAGGTCTGTTTCTATTTGTAATCCATAACATGCACAAGTGATAAATTAGTAGATATCAGGTAATTTGTTAAACTCTTGGCATCCCACAGCTTCGTGTTCAGATATCCAAAGTGACTCTAATGTATCTTGATTACACCTGCATTATATCATGATGTCAGAATCTTAATAATCAAAGAGCTGGACTGAAATCACAACACTGGGATCACATATGCACTTCATGTGCATATCCCTCCCTGCAGACCTGCAATTCCTATTATATCTTCACACATGTTAAATACACATATATATATTCATGGGAATTAAACCTAAGAATGGGAAGCATCAAACTGCAGTCTCGATGTCATAATTATTTCGTTAATTATTTTTCATGCTAAATCACCTCCTCGAGAAATTTCTTTCATCATTCATTTGCCCTACATTTTTTTCTAGCTGGTCCAAATCACGAGGAAACTGGTAACAGATCTTGTGTCCAACTAGTTGAAGACAGGAATTAAGATAACCAAACATAATGAAGTCTGATTTATCCACAGTTATGTAGTTTCTGTTATTTCTTCTGATTTTTTTTTTTTTTTTAGCCCCTGGGATATATAAAACCAAATCTTATAAGAAGAACAGAAAGCTAGTGCTGTCCTTTTCAACCTCAAACCAAATTTTCAATGATTATCCAGTTTTAACCAGAGCCAGATGAGACCTCCCAGTTTCCTGTTGGTCATATCCTTGGTATCTTAGGAAAATACTGTCCTGTTACTTTAGAAACAGAAGTCAACAACAAACACTGAATGGAGGTGACCAAGAAAAGTGACAGAGTTAAATGGCTGTGTCATAGCTGGCAGAGAACCAGATGAAATTATCCAGGCCTTAGATAGTTGAGATCGAATATGTTCTCAGGCGAGTTGGAAAGCAAGAGGAAATTCCAGTAAATCATTTACTTAATAAGATCAATGTGCAATAGACTTTTTTTGTCTCTTACAAAGTTAATATTACTATTCTGTTATCGTCCTTTTTTTCCCCTGTTTGTTAAGTTATCGTGTAAGATGCCAACAGGGTCTGGCACTGATTGGGATCTGACATTACTGGTAAGAATACTGTGTGAATTAGGAGCAACTGCTGCACTCGGCTGAGAAATGCGAACTCTTCAGAGATGTGATGAGCCTGTATCATATACCTTACTCCTGTCAGGGTTCCCTGGTCAGATGATTAGGAGCCAAGATTATCAGAGCCTCCAGATTCCCAATTTGATCACATTCCTACCACAAAGAGCTTCAGAGGCAGCTTTTATTTATTCTTTAAAATATTTGTGTTTTGTAAGAAGACATAGAATTTCACTTTCATGATTCTGGTTCAGTGTTTTTTTGCTTATTACTGCAATTTGAAAGGAACATCTCCTAAAATCCTGGGATTTTTCACATAAGTACAATTTTGCCTCCTGGCCCTTTCAACAACCACACTGGAGTCAGTGGAATTATAGCTCCCTTGCCCAGTTAAAACTGCTCTACGTTTGTGGACAAATTCAAACCTTGTGTTAGGAAGCACAGTTCCAACCACACTTGCAGAGGTTTCAGAGTCTCAGATTCCATCCACTTTTTTGAAAGCATGTGGCAGGCAGCGGAGAGAAACCCTATTAATGCCACCAGTGAGAGATGGAGAGTAATGTGAGCTCAAATGTTGTTAGACACCAGAGAATCCACATGGAAGAGAGCCCAAATACATGCTCCAACCACCTGAAAAACTAAAGGACAAAGATCTATAAAACCTAACACGAGAATTTACAGGAAATCAGGCCTCTTTGGTCCCAGTGTTCTCTGAACTACTTATTTATAGGCTCAATTTTCTATGTACACCCTCAACAGCAGTAACCAAGACAATATCATTCTGTAGTCAAGGACATAGGAGGACCACAAGCACTTTGTACAGCATCTCTTGACAGCACCGTTCTTTTGCCTCCGTGTTCTTACTGCACATGGTACTGCTTTGGAAATCAAGTGCCAAGGATGAAAACCTATGCAACCAGAAAGGAGCTTCTGCCATCAACATGTAACTTCACAATTGCATCCCACACAAGTTCTTGCTACCCTTTTGGAAGCATTTGTATTTGATTAGTCTGGTCAGCCATCTAGTGTTATCCATCAGGCAGTGGGAAGGGAATAAGCTGGCGGTGGCAAACACCTGACACTTGCCAAGTTTGAGCAAAGCTTCTTGTGCAATTTGGAACAACTGATTCTGAGATCTGATTACTGCTATCCTTCCCCCACCTTCAGGTTTCTGCACTGTGAGTAAAACTGGGTGGTGGGAGGTTTGTGCCCGTGCATGTTTTTGCTTAGCACCTAGGACAAAGGAGCAGGAATACGGCTGAGAGACTGACATTGCTCTCCCTCGGAGCCCTGGAGCTACCAAGGGCTGATCCTGCCTGAAAAAGAAGACTTGTAGAAAACAGTGCCAGCCCCTGGCAAGGGAAAGGAGGAAGCCTCACAGGGTAGGGGAAGGGTGTCATTTCACTTTATTCTGGCTTCAAAAGATCATGGACCTGAAGCCTGGTGATATTTACAGAGTTCCCAATACATCCAGATGAAAACAGAAGCTGCCTGGCTATAACAAAAAATCTACAGGAGTAGGTCAGTACATGAGCAAAATATACCATATACTGAATATAAAGGTCTTTATTTTCATTTTCTTACCCTTAAAATGCTTCTGTTATTTTTATCCACTCAGTAAAACCTCTCAAAAATGTAATGATGTGCAGGCATTTGGAAGCTTTTTTCCTGGTTGTTTATTCATTATTTAACATAATCCCGGGCTGACTTTAAAGATCTAGCTTTTTAGAAAATATTCAATTACCTAATAGATTTCCTTTAAAATGACAGGATAAAAACACATCTGTTAAGTTAAAAAAAGAAAAAAAAAAAGATGGCTTTCTTTTGGAAATACACTTTATACATGAAAATTAAACTCATGAAATCAGTTCTTCAGATGAAATTATTGTACTGTAGGTATGTAAAAGACAGTGGGATAACCCATGGGATGGAATTTCAGGAACAGCTAATTATTTGCTCTTTAAAAAAATACCATTTCCTTTCCTTAATGAGGCAACTTTCAGGAAATGAGTACAGAGAAGAGAGAAGAGAGGAAAAAATACAGTATTCTGGAAACTAAAAATCTTCTTGGTGTTCTTTCTGCAATTTTTGTGGCTAAGACACTGAATGGATTCCATAAGTGGGATTTTGTCAGTATGCCAAATCTACATGGTCTTCTATCTTTTAAAAAATGCCTTTGATTTTCACAGACTCCATCCCAGCTTGGGACTTGCAGTTTTTTTTTAAAAAAGCATATCCTGCTGCTACAGGAAATATTTTTCTCAACACCACTGTATTTTATTGTTTTTTAATCATATTTAAAATGAATCTTACAGAAATCCCAACAGTACTCTTACACATAATACAAAGGAGTTCATTTCACCTATTTACAGGAGAAAAACTGACAGAATTAACACATTTGGAAATTATGTTGAAAATGCAAAATGGATTTAAGTTTTTTTGAGGTGGTCAAGTACTGAATGTAGTAGGATATGAAACTGACTTTCCTTTACATTTGGAGAAAGACCATACAACATACTGAATACAGGGATTGGTTTCATTTACATGGGATTACAGAGGGTACTACTTCATTTTTCTAGTGGAGAAACTTATTGATACTGGATAAGGCAATTCCAGCAAGGTTGACAATTCACTATTGGGCCAAAACTAAATCTCCATGCTTGCATATAACCGCACACTGACAACATGCAGGTCTGAGCAGTTTAATAATCTTTATTTCTTGTAGTGGGCCAAGTTCAGATTCAGAAAACCCTTTTTGCAGATGCAAACTTGTGAGCAAAGATCTGCAGTGAAAGCTTTGGGTTTCTTCTAATACATCATCCCTATTGGGTTACTTACAAGTCATCTGCAAGAAACCCAAGTTTGCTGTTATTAATAAAGGGGTTTTGAGAAAGTATTACCAGGCAACCATCATTACTGAAGAGTGCTGGGCTACTGAAGTATGGGGCTGCAGCAACAGAAGGTTGTTACAGAAAACCACAGTGGTAATCAGCTAGTTCAGTAGTTTGTAGGGAATGGTTTTAAATCAATGATGTAGTTCTGTATAAAATGTGAAGAAAAACCCCTGGATTATTGGCATTTTTATTGGTGGCATGTGACCTGTTTTATGTAGTGTATATTTTCATCCTGTAATCCTTTGCTTCACCAGGTCCCAGGTCAGTAAATCACTCAAAAGAATCATTCACTGCATTTCAGAAAGTTACCAGCAAGAATGACCGTCATTTAATCCTGGCAGCAAATTAAAACATCTTGTCTCTGATCTAGAGAAAAGCAGCCTCATTACATAAAGCCTACCAGATTACCAACCCAACCCTCCATAAGTAATTCATATGGAAAAATGAAAGAAAAGAGGTACTAAGCAGCCAGCCCACATTGCTCCTTTGTTTACTGTAAGCTACAGAAACAGAGATGACTGGATGAACCTTTGGTTTTTGTTATCTATTCTCTAGGAAGTCCTTGTTTCCATGGGTCAAAATCTCTCCTGACAGGGTCCATTCAACTGATAATCATCAGTGTGGGCCTCAGTAAGCCATGGGGTATCTTAAACCCTAAAGGGATGCTTAGCATATTCTGAAAGACTAAGCCATCAGGAAATGTTTTTAGCAAAAGTCACTCCGGTTTCTCGAATTTACCCAAACTGACCCTGGTTCTGAAAATCAGGTATTTAAGAGATCCAAAGAAATAATGCATATCCTTTTCAGAGCCAGGTTAGTTTCATAAGGAAGAGATACCACAGTTGCTTATTGATTTTGACAAAATGGCTTTGAAATAAAAAAGATTTTCCAGCACAAACTACATCTAATTTCTTCAGTCCTAATCAAACATTAGAGTATAAGAATTTGAGTATGGAGAAATCCAAGACAGACTGAGTTTGGAGAAAGATGCTAAGACTGTAACAACTGAATAAGCTCATGTAAGCTTGGTTAGATTCAAAGAACAATTTTTTATGCTAAATTTTTCAAATTGCAAAATTTAACTGTCTTATTTCAAATTTTTATTCCCCTTGAACAAAATGCCACCTGCTTTTACTATATCAAATGCCACAGTCCATTCCTGGCAAAAATGGAGTCTGTGGCAAAATAACAGAGAAATATATTTTTAAGGATATCTGTTCAGCATATTTGCTTTATTTTCCTTACTACCTTTTTAAATCATCATACTCTTAAGTTGATTTTAAGTGAAATCAGAAAACAGATCTTTTTAAATTTAATGAAGTAACCCCTCATGGATGGTGAAATGACTTCCTAAGTACATTTTATGTTCTTTTGGTTCTTGAGTTTTTCATTTTCCACAAATGGAACAGATTTACATGAGCTCACATGACAGCTCTGGCTTGGGGAGAAGTGACCATGTCTGCCAGACAGACTACTTAGCCTTTAGATACCTCAGCAAGGTAGTACTGTATGTTTAATAGAACTAGGTGCAAAGTGATGGTCTTTTTTCACTGTTTATTGCTAAGCCAACCTACTATAAAACATTGATCTCTCAGATACAGGAGACACATGACTCCCATGCCACTAGGTCCAGCAGGCTTAACCTGCTGAACTCAAAGTGCTAAAAGGACTTAAAATGTAATCATTAGTAGATTTTTGCAAGCAGCTGGTAAAACAAGACTTCTAGGCAGTCAGGGTGCTTTAATTTATTTCTTAATCCTGCCAAATCAGCAGAAAAGTATTTCAACTTAGTTCCACTTGGCAGACAAAAGGTAGGATTCCAAGGGGACAGCACAAGAGAAAGCATCCATGCAGGTGGAAAATGATAATCTCTGTGTAGTGGTGCCTATCAGCTCTGAGGTCCACATCTTTAGTGTTTCTCTGGAGGGAAAAAAAAAGTAGGAGAAATACTATATCTTGTTTTGGCTCAACTCTGCTAGAAATAAACCATTACTCTTTTCAAAGCACCAGCAGTGCTCTGCTCAGTCTTTCCAGCCTCTATTAAATCCAGCACATTGTACTGAGACAAAAGAGATCAGGGAACTTCCCCCTTTTTCCTCCCCATCCAACTCAGAGTTCGTTTGTCAGCAAGAGTTATTGCCCTAACAAGCGACTTACAAGTCACCCGTTTGTAGCAGTTCACTTTTCACATTAAGGGAAGACATGGCAATGGGCAGCCTTTACAACCAGTTTTCCCATTGTTTAAGCTTGACCCTGCCAGTGTTTGCACACAAGATGTCAGGGTAAATGATAAGGACTGCACCTTTGAAGGCAAACAAAACCCTTCCATCCATACAAATAATTTTTTTTTCCTAGGTTANGACAAAAAAACCCCCACCCCTTACTGCCCCTGAGATCATAATGTGAAACTCTGACAGACTGGACTAATGTTACCTTACCTGATATTTGAGTTAATTCTCATTAATTAAATGAGCTATTACTNTCCTTTACAGATTTTTTGGGATATTGAAATACATAATGAACCCATTTTCTTGTCAGCTCATCCCTAAATTTACAGAAAAATCTGTGGTGCTTGTTAACTAGAGGTATTGACTAGGCTGCAACGATTGCTTTACAAATACATGCCACACACTTATTTTCATGACCTCATTTAGATGACCTGTTTAATTGAATGCAACCTACTGACTTGATCTCTTGCCATGTAGAGCACACAGGAAAACCTGGAATAGGATCCAAAGACTGCACTGGACTAAAAGTGAAAACCTTTGGTTTAACATGNAAAAGTAATATGCAGTGACACTTAAAGAAAACTTATAAAAGGAGTAAGAGAGAGGACATGAGAATAACTATGTTGAAAGTATACTCTGAGGAGGTTTTGTTATATACCTTTATTAAAATATTACAAAAGATCTGCAAGCTATTTGCTTTCAACACTGAAAAAGCCCTGACCAAAATGCGTGTCGTGCTTTTAATATCATCCTCAATGAAAGCCAAACTTGGAGTGGGCCTTAACTGCCAAAATTTCCTGAATGGCCACAGAATTCATGGATGCAGGTTCATTAAGTCTCATCTGTTACACCATAAAATTTGCTCAGCTGGCAAACAGAGGTGTTTCTCAGTTTCAAATCCACAAAGATCTGGCAGTCAAGTCAAGCCTTACCATCTTATGTGCCCAACATGCACACTGCAAACCAGTGTGGCTTTTCAGATGTTGCTGAAGGCATATTCTAACCACAGCTGATGTTACAGAGATAGAGTTAGCAGTATAATTTGGCTCATGTTATTTATTTTGTCAGTGATGATGCATGAAATAAAAAGACCTCTGGAGGGCTTGGGGAGGCTTTAGCTTGGAAAACTGGAAGTTTTCAGCTGAAAAGTGGGTAAATGGAGTAAGTAGTCAGTGGGAAATAGTAAACACAGGCTCTGATAAAGTGATTATTAGAGTCATAGTTTAAGGACAGAATTGTTCCTTCATATAGTGTAATCTACAGCTACCAAAACCTACTCATAGGTCTGCATAAACAGCTTCATTTATGGATACAAAGCCATAAACCACCCTGCATTTGAAGAAAAGTTTCCATGCTTGGCAAATGCATACAATATAAGATTACTGTACTGCTTATCAGGATTTTAGACTCTTAGACAAAAAAAAAAAATTGCTGCTGTTACTGCAATATAGTCTCATTATCTATCTGAACAATTACCTATTCAGTAAGGAGATACAAACAAAACCCAGAGTCTGCAGTGAAAGGGAATACAAAAGGCTATTTTTTCCTTTCACATGTAGAAATTCTGAGTTCTAAACAGAAACATACCTGCTCAAAAAATTACACCTTTTTAGAAGCATATTTGTCTCATTCAGTCCTCTTTTTTATTTTATAACAAGGAGCTACTCAGAATTGCTATCTTCTGTTTTAGTAAAAGCCATTAATTTTGGAGTGTAGAAGTCACTCTGGTAAACTTTTGTAATTACAAGAGCAACTATGAAGAGTGGAGCTGAAATATGGACCACTTCAGACACATAATTTTGTTTTTTAAACTATATTATCTAAAGACCCAGTTTACTTCACAGCAATGCACATGTCCCTGGACTTTTGCTTCAGGCCCCTTCCCAGTCAGAAGCATTGTGATGATCCCAGACTCAAAGGCAGATCAGCTCCTTCCTGAATGGCAGCAGCAACTTCCAAGCTCCCCAAGACTGGACTGCAGATGTTTTCCTGGACAGTGCAACTACTGCAGCAGTTAGTCAGGTCAGCCTTGTTTTCAAATTCTTTAATGTTCTGATTCCACACTTGAAAGTAGCTTTTAATTAATTGAGTGCAGTGGGTTTGTTTTTCTCTGAGTAAGAAAGAAAAGAGGAAAAAACTGGGACATGAACTACTGAGTGATTCAAAAGCAGCCTGAGCTGAAGGACATGAGAAGTATAGCCGAGATGGCAATAGACTAGTCCTAGTTTTGTCACCCAAAATGGATGTAAGAACTTAAATTTTATAGCACAGAGTGTACTAGATCTGATATGTTAGCAACTAAAAATCACATCAAAACTGGAATTTGTTAGGAAGCATAAAATTGCATTTAAAACAAATGTCTGTGGGCACATATGTACAATTTATATACTCTAATACATAATTAATAGAGCTTGCTTTTTGCAGTTAGGATTATAAACAGTTCACTTAGAGGTGCCAGGAGTTAGCAGCAGAGAGAAAGCAGGAACAGAGTTCTGAACATTTAAGACTCCAGAATTAATACCTTCTAAACCAGACCTGATTGATGCTCTCAGGTCACTATACATGAGTCCCATGCAGTACTTTTTAATGGGATGGGACATTCCTCAAGAATGTGAGAAAAATGAGGTGGTCATCAGGCTGGACCAGTATTCTTTCATACAGAAATTAAACAAAATCAGCACACCTCTGACTCCCTTCTGTGCAAGTGGGCTACATTCATAATGACTGCACAAGAATTTGTGAGGAAGAAAATCAGAAGCTCCACATAATAAAGTGGAGTTCAATGGTACAGGCAGTCTCAGGGAATGAATGTCTTAGAATGAAAATGATCTCTTATTAAAAAATTGTTAAACAGTTTCTAATAGAACAGTTTCTAATAGATTTTCTTCCAGTACAGCAGAAATTTTGGCTACAAAAATGAAATATGAAACTCCTCTTGCCTGCCAGTTTTAATCAAATATAGAGCTCAGCCTGGACCTATGCAAGGCTGAAATGATGCTGATGGAAGTGAAACTGGCTGTCTCCCATTAAAGGCCTGGAAGCTTTTTTTTTGTTAAGGTTGTATGAAGGCTTGAAGTCTTATCTGACTCCTTACTGGGTCTGGATGACTGGGCACCTTCCCAAAAATACCTTCTCACATCTTCAGCTTTATGGGGAGTTTCATCCCTTCCTCCTGCTGTGGCCACAATATCCTCTGCATTTGTTACCTGATGGCTGTGTTATTAACAGCCTCCAGCTTCCCAAGCCAAAAGTAAGACAATGTGCTGGCTCCAGATGTGGCAGGAGGAGGCCATCTGCCCTGTGCCTGCCTTAGATCACTGTAATCACTTCAGGCTAGTGCTCAGGTTCTTTTTTCAGCTCCAGGTAATTCCTGATGCCAGTTTACAGCCTTTGGAGAATGAAGGCCTGCTGCAGTTGCAAACCACCGAGGCTCACAACAAAGCCTTTGAGAGGCAGGTTCAAAAAAAATTTTTGAAGGCAATCTAGCATTGTAAAAACCCCTCTCTGAACATCAGCTCAATAGAGACTCTGACCATCTTTAGAAAATAAAGGAAATCTTCCCCCTGGTGAATGCTTAGCAACAAAAGCATTGATTGCTTCGTTTCAAACTCTTTAATTTCCTTTTCAAAGAGCTGCTCAGACCAAGTTTTGACCCCCCAAAAATTAAAGCAGAAATGCTAGATAGTGAAGAAATTCAGTAGTTCTTTCACTAGAACTGCAGACTCACATGCAGGGTAAATGGTGAAGGCCAGAACTCATCAGCTTCAGGCCATATTTCAATAGTAGAAGTTCAGCTTTATATTTCTAACTTCTAACACCAAAGAGAGATGACAAAAATCTCTGGTCTGGTGTAAACTCACTTGACCAGTGCAACTTCTAGTGGATTATCTTTGCAACAACAGCCTTCAAACTTAATCAGGTACTAACTTTTGTCACACTGCCAGGCATAAAACTATCAGGAAAGCATACAGCCAGAGCAAACTCTGTATCATGTGCTCTGCCAAATTTCACAGAAAAGTGATCCTGTGTGCTGATTTGGGTCCAAATTTCACTGCTAGATAACAGCAGTGTGCAAAGTTTCAACAGCAAGGCTTCTAGAACTACCACTTATCTTGCAATAATTTATTTTTTCATCATGATTTAACTTCTGCTTAACTCTAACCTTGTTGTTACTTCCCAAGAGTTTTGCCCTCTATAAGTAAGAGAGTCTTCTGCAATCTTGTGTGGATTTATAGGTACAACCATACACATAGATGACTGCATATGTTGTGCCCTATCAGTTGGGGAACAAAGGTCATGCTTATTCCAGTTTCTCTGTATCTGTTTAAATTTTTTTCTGTAGAGTCACAGATCAAACCAAACAGATCACTGATAAAATGGCTCATCAGACGTAATTTGGAGCCTGCTGCCATTTCCACAAGATCTCTCCTGCCAGCTGCAAATCTTCATGCTTCTTTAAGACTTCTTTACAAGCCAATTCCTTTAATTTTTGCCAAAACTTTTCCTCCAGCCCCCCATGTACTGTTCAATCTGGCTGTCTTTCCCCTGTAACCCCATGGCCTGGGGACAAGTGGTGGTCTTCCCATGCAGCAACAGCAATTTGGGGCAAGGTCCCCCCGCGAGAGCCACTTCATGGATAGTGGATCCCCAGATGCTGTAGGTGCTCACACCCCCTCAGGATGTGGGGTAACCCCAGGGCAGGCTGCACAGCACAGGCTGGGATTGCCTTATGTCCCCCTCCCTGATAACTCTCCTGAGGCACTGAGGTTCAAGGTCTTGTGTTAGGTCAGCATTTGAGATCTTCAGATGAATGGAGTTTCAGGATGATAGTTATTTTCAGCATTTTTAAAATACTTATGGTACCAGTTCTGTGCAGCTGACTAATGTGGGCTTTGCAGTAATGCCTGAAAATGGGTAGAAGTGAGCAGTACTCTGTTCAGGCTGCCAGACAGCCAGAAATCCTGAAAAAGCATCAAAAGGAATCTGCAAATTTGTCCCAGAAAAAAAAATTCAGGTAGAAAAACAGGAAATGTCTGTGGAAAACAGACAGACATATGGGAACTCTAGTTCTTCCTTAATATTCCAGGAGATGAAGTCTGGGCAAAGAATTCAGCTTCTCATAGGGTAGAGTTTTATCAATTTATTAAAAGAGTTTAATGATGTGTGAAACCTGGCCTGGTCCCACCTAGTCCTTCTCACCTAAAAGCTACTCACAGAACAGGCTCCCCTTGTATGTGTATAACAAGAAGATGGCTCATAGAAGAATGAGCAGAGGGCATTTATTTATACCTGTGAATTCTTGATGTGAAGATACCATATAAATACACATGCACACAGAGGTGAAATTTGCTATGGGTTATGGGTTTCTTCAAAAAAAATGTAGCCAAAGAATACTTATAGCTATGGGTCAATTCAGATGGCTTTGCAAAAAAACCAAACAAACAAACAAAAAACCCCCCAAAAAACCCTCAAACCAAACCAAAACAAAAAAGCCCCAAACAAACAAAAAGCCCCACCAACACGAACATGAAAAAACAAAAACAAAAAAACCCAAAACCCAACAAAAAACCACCAAAAACACCCCCAAAAACCAAAACACCTAAGCCCCCTCTAAAATCTAAATTATATGTGTGAAAAGATTCACTTCCACAGCCAAAGTGCTGAAGATCTGAATTATTATTTTAAAACAGCTGTCTAGCAGAGCTGAAGTTATTTAACAAAGGGGCTGGCTGAAGATACAGCTCTTGCTCATATTCCAAAGTACTGAAATAAATAATATATTTAACAGAGAGGACTGCAAAATTGGCTATTTTACACTACTCACATTTTCAGGTGAGATGTTGACAAAGCCTTTACCTTAGTGGCTAACTGATAATGTCAGTTTTAATGAAGTAAGATAGACACACACATTATAAAAGACTTCTAGTGGATAGACCAGGAGGAAGAACAGGTTATAGAGAAACATAAACAGAAAAGCTCAGTTTACTGGACTTGGTTATGACAGTTGTTCAGTATTGTTCAGTTGTTCGATTCTTCTTTATTCTTCCTACAGCAAGAGTCCAGAACCCTTCAAAAAATAATCCAAAATCGCAAAATTAACATTTTTCTTTACCTCTACCTGGCAAATCTTCAGAGAGATACATTTACTGGATGGAAACTTCCTGCCTGGATTGGCTGTTCATTAGTATGAGTAATGAGCAATCCATTCATCATTATGGTTAGCAAGTTTTCCATTTCATCCTCTTCCCTCTTTAAGTGCATGGTTTAATTCACAGCACATAAACATTTACGCAGAACCCTTGTAAAAGCAAACCCATGCCCAGTATTTTGGTGGTGTGTATATGAGAAAACTATAGGCAGGTGGAGAAACTCAGTTTAAAACAAACTCATACCCACTGTTTGTTCACAATATCTAATCTCTCTGTTCTGTGTCTGTACAAAATTTACATTACTCTCCTTCCTTTTCTCCCTTTCATACATAGATATTTCACACTTGGCACCGCTTAGAGAGAGAGTTGCTACGTACCTCAGAGGAAATTTGTTCCTGAGACAAATATGTGCTCTGGGAGAGGTTGTTTTATCAAGTAGGTTGTAGGCATAAAACTTGCTATGTCCCACCTTCAGGTCCCTGTGCTGCTTCCTACCCTGACCCACATCACTTTGGGGATGCTGAGCTGCCAGAGCTGAGTGGGTCTATGGGCAAGAGGTGGCTCGTAGTATTTGAACATTCAATATTTATCTCAATACAGAAGCAACTGTCTTCCTGTAGGAGGATTCCTGAAATATTTTTAAGCTTTCTTTAGCTTCTTTTCAATGAAGCCTTTGGGCTTCCTCTTGCTCCTCCGAGCTGAGGCTGTGGCATCTCATGGCAACAGTGATTGTGTGGGCAGGGCCTTGCCCTTTCTGCACTGTGAAAAGCAACAAATTTTGCAGTTCAGAAGAGTGAAGCCCCTTTTTGCATCCTGGAACGTGAGTTTTCAGCCACCTTTCCTGGGTTTTTCCTTTGCCTCCTCACAGGTTAGCAACCTCATTTTACAGCCAGTGCCCTTGGGCTAGAGGTAGTCAATCTTGCCCTGCAATTCCAGCATTTGGGGAGCTTTCCATGGATTTTTAGTGACTGTTTTAGTTTACTGTGCAGCTAAACATGCAGCTATCCTGAGTGAACATTTAAATACCCTCTCTCAACCCTTTCCTTTCCCATTCCCCAAAATCTACCCACAAAGCTGATGTTTACTTATTGCAAACAGAGGGTAGTGGCAGCAAGAGCCCTGAACTGCAGGCAGAGCAGTGAGGCAGAGCAAAGCAGTACTTTTTCAATGAATACTCACTGAGCCAAGAATACTTTAAACAATCCTCCTCCATCACCTTTCCTTAAAACGGGGATTATAAATGAGTCACACTTACATTCATATTCTTCAGAGCACTGCTGTGGAGAGAAACAATAGCCAGGTCTCCCTCTCCTTCCTCCTGGGTGGGCAAGCAGCACAATACTAAAGTATTATCACATCAACTGCTGGGCTAAGAAGCTTGACCCAAAGCCCCGTGCCAGTGAATTATTTTCTCTTGACATATGGCTTAAGGCTGAAGGATTTGAACACTTAATTGGTGCATTTTCTGCAAGGCTTTAAAGGCTTGGCAAGGTGAGATTCCTGCTAATCAGGGATACAGCTGGGAAACAGCTCCTGCTGTGCATCACCAGCAGCCTCCACCTACACGAATTTATTGATCCCCCAAAGCTCAAGGGACTTGTATTATCTGAAGGTGTTAAATTCATTTCTAAGTGAAGCTGTCCAAAGATTGTGTTTCAAACATCCTTTATAAGTTGTATTCACTGTGACATGTAACAGCACTGATCTGTTAATGTATGTGGAAAAAAAACACCATGCCCTTCTCTCTCACATTAAGGTTGAGGTGGCTCTTTGTTAACTAGGAAAACAAAACATATTCCCTGTAACTTTTTGCCTTTTCCTACAGAAGTTGCCTCAGCTCCTCATTACAAGCAAGCATTCACAAAATTAAGATTTTTCCAGCACTTTTTTGTCACTGATATTATCATCCCCCTCCCAAAAATACTTTCATTCTGAAAGTGGGTCATTTGATGAGAAATCTGATAAATTAAATCATTCATTATTGACACTCCTGTAAAACGACTACTCAAAACATTCATTTTTCATTTTAATCCTGTCATTTTACTGTACTTCAGCCTCTGACTTGCAAAACCATGGTTTCTGTAGTAGTCCTTACATTTTTCTGGCATTTTACTTTCTCTGCAAAAACTTCTCTAAAGAATTTCCGTTTCTTCTATTCTTACTGATTTACCACTTCTATCTCACCAGAAACCTTGTAAACATACTCTTCACTAAGCTCCCGTGAGCTGAAAGGACCTCTGGACACAAAGGATTTGCAGTACAAACACATTATTGTTGTTATTCTGTCTTTCCAAGAAAAAAAATAATTCACAATGATCCAGCCAAAAAATGTATTTTTATGACAGTACAATAAAACTAAAGAGAGCAGTTACTGTTCCCATCAGAGAGAAGAGACTCTCCCTCGAAGATAACTGTATCCAACCACAAACTGACAACTATTGTTACTCATGAAAAATGTTGTTCTCATGGGGCACACCCCTACAGTCACATTCACTCAGACAGACTTAGAAATAAAATTATACAGTCTTGAAGTTGGGCTGTTTTGTAAGGCATTTGTATTAATTGAATAAAGTCAATCTAATTTAATTATTTTAAACACATAAGCACAAAAGAAGGAAGCAAAGGTTGGAAATGTTCAAGGAATGCATATTTAGGGCCTTACTTCCAAAAATCTAGGTATCAGTGTAAGTGCAATTTTAATATTTTTGATTTATTTTTTAATTCCATTAGTTCTTTTTTCTCATTTTCTCTGCTAAAGACATGTCAAATTTAGAATATGGTACAAAATTCCTCTGTCCACTTTCTTCACTTACCTCCATTGGCCAGAAATTTTATTAAGTTTTATAGACTTCAAGCCTGCTTTTAGTCCTGGCATCATGTAGAATTCCTGTGGGAGCCGGAATAAGATGATCCTCACCCACAACAAAGACAGATAACACTGCTTCTCTTTCATTCTCTGTTTACACCAGCATCACCCATGGTTTTGCAGCACCTCTCTCAAGTTTGTATATGATAAAGACCTTCCAACAAAACCAGGTTCAGTTTCTTAAAATATCTTTGACTACTTAATTAACTTGGCATGCTGACGTCTCGGGACTGTCGATTATAACGTAGTTCAAAGATCAATTAAAAGATCAGTTCTTTTTCTCTGCTTATGGGAAAGTATTTTTACACTAGCAAATACCAATTTACACTCATTATGTTCTGTGAATAAGCCTGCTGACACACCGGGGGTTCCATTGAAACACACTCTTAACAAATACAGTAGGTGTAGTGTTTACCCATTGCTTAACTGTGCTGAATAGGCTCTTTGACAAACAAAAGCTTTCTTGCTGGCCCTAGTTATCAGAATGCGCACGACATGCACTCTGCTGCCATCATTCACCTTTTCTCATCGTCCTACCAAACAATTTTTAATTAGCAGTTTCCACCCCGTTAGAACTAAATCTATCTGAGCAGCAATGGAGTAAAACCACCAGTGTGAGTTGCTGTAGTTCATTGGTTTAGATTTTGTGTGTCTTCCATAATCTCAAAGCATCTTGCATAACCCCAACATCCTTTGGTTTGTCTGATTTTCTGCTTTTACATGATGGGTAGTAAATGTTCAGGGTCTCATGTCAGGGCAGTGATGCAATCCAGCAGGCTTGGCAGGGCTGGCTACTACTGGGGCAGCCCTTTACAGCCTCTCTCCCTGCCCCTGGAATCATCAGATTCTGCCTGGGTGGGAGCCATTTGTGATAAATGCACATCCTTTACTGGTAAGCTGTACCTGGGGACTGTTTGTGTGCCTCCCTGCAAAGTGTTCTCATGGCATATTGTGTCATAACAGTCCTGTGTCCTCTCTTGGCAATGAATTTCTGCCTCACTAAGTTTAATTTCTAGCCCAAAGCCCAGCAATATCAAAAAGGATAATATTTTAGTGCCTCCCATGATTTACACCCTATTATGTTTAATAATGCATTTAGGTTTTGGAGAGCAAATGAGGACATCAGTGGGTTGAGCAAATGGGTCATTCTGAGTGTTCATGTGCTTAGGCCTGTACTGTGGATGTGTATATCTACTGTCCTCCTGAAGGTTTATTTTTGCTTTTCTCACAGGCTGTGTGATGCACATCTCTGACACTTCAGTTTGCAACACTGTGCTAAGTCCTGCAGACTCTTGACTCCTCGCCCATCTCACACTTTGCCATAGGCTACAAAAGTAGAACAAAGTTTGATCATGAGCAATGAAGCCTGGGAGCCAGAGGAAAGAAATCAGAAAGGACATTTTGCTGCTCCACACTTGACTGCCCTTTTCCTGCAAGCCCTATAATTTTTTTTTTTGACCAGCTAAATTGGACAAGGTGGTCATCTTGTACTCTGCAGAGCTTTTACATGCATCAGTCTAAAGGTATGTAAACAAAAATACATCTATCAATATATGTGTGTTTGTGTGTGTACTTGCATATATATATATAGGATGTGCAGACACAGGAAAATTTTATAGTGCTGTGATGGGATAAATGAGCCTGGCTCTTATATGAAAACCTAGAGTAAAATTAGACAGTGTTTGAATGAGCAAAAAATGAGATGTCAGCCCTTCCAAACAAGTCATGCATCTTCTTTACAACACAGAGATATGTACTCACAATCTTTCACTTAAGCAATGGGAAAATCACTTGGAAGTACTTTAAGAAAAGGAGGAAGGGAGACTCAGTTTTATTTGTTTATGTTTCTCACTGTAAAACTCTAAATATCTTGCATCTAACTATATGAGGTCAGAGGAAAGCATAAAAACTTCTAACAATGATATAAACCAGATTTTAATGTATATAAAAAGGTCAGACAAACATCAGCAACAAGAGACTTTTCCATGGTTAGACTTGAGGTTTATATGTTTTGCAGGACACCTAACATAAAGCTCTTCAAAGCTGCAGGATGTCAGACTTTATTGTTGTAGCACATGTAATGAAAATAGAAGTGCTCCATAATAATTTCTTAGTAGTATTTGCTAATGTTGTAATTGGGATGTTTACTGCCTGAATGTATTGCTTTGGCTATTGGATCTACAAGGGAAAAAAAAAAATAGCTCAAGAGAGGCCTCTTGGGGGTGTCAAGAGAAGCCAGGCTGCATAAATCATTGACAAAAGATAATACAGCTTTACTGAGTCTATGCACCTAAATTTTTTTTTTTCCTTGTGAATGCTTCATTCCTATTGATAAAAGAAACAGTTCTTTGAGTGTAGTAGGCTGTCTGCTCTTTGTAAACCATTAGTCAAAACCTTCCAAAGGAAAGACCTGCAAGTTTTCAAGTGTTTTTCTGCTTTGAGCTTTCCAAACCTTTCAAGGCTTGGTATGGTAAACATGCAAGATACAGGCCAAGGTACCTTTCTGCCTGGTCTAGGGCTGCAGACCACCACCATTTCAGGTACTTGAACCAACCAGAAAGAGGTCCTGTCATGACAGAGACATACTCAGATATTAAAAAGTTTTACTGTGGGTTTTTTGGGTGGGGGTATGTGCTTTGGTTGAAGGATTCTCTTGGTACACCCGCACTATTCTCAGAAGCAGACTTGGCAATAGCTATGAGGAAGGCCCTTTTCCTGCTCCATCTGTTCCCGCTGTGGAGTCAGGCCAGTGGCATCCCTGCCAAAGCATCCCCTGCTCAAACAGTCCCTGATGCCTCTTCCACAGCCGGATTGCCCTGAGCCCCACTTGGGCCACCCTTGTGAAAAACGACTGCAGGAAATCTTCTGTGTCTGCGGGTTTTATTACCTCTACTCAAGGAGGACAAATACATTTAATATTTAACATTTCCTATATGTTAAAACCAGCTCTCTTACAGCAGTACAAGAAGGGCAACTGACTGACCTCACAGCTGGCTTTAAAGACAAGAAGCCAGGCAGCTCTCTCTGCCCTACATGATAGCTTTCCTCTATTGCAGAGCAAAACAAGTCACCCAGTGTGCAGATGGGAGGAGTTCACCTGAGTTGAATTTCGGCTCTTTCTATCGCGAACAGGCTGTGCTTTGTCCATGTTTCTGTTCAACTGCAGGAGAAAAAGCTTTCTTCCTTAGAATATTTGACACAAAAAGAAAGCAAAATATGAAAGAATTTCTAACTGATTGCCCTATGAAAATGTCCCAGGATTGTACAAAAGAAGAAAAGGTTGGGATTTCTATACTATTTTTTTTTTTTAATATCATGCAAGTCTGAGATATGAAGCTGGGTGTGCAGTGGAAACCTAGACAGATCAGACATTGGATATACAGTTTTTTGGGGGTTTTTTTTGAGTCTTTGCCAACAGTTCCCTTTCAACAACTACTAAACAAGGGTCTTGAGAAGACAGAGCTCTCAACCAACCACATTTTGTTCAGAAAAATATAATTATTTAGAAGGGTTTTTCATTTTCTTTAAGCAAACCAATCTAATCCTTTAAAGTGAAACTTACATAAAATATTCTCAGAAATAATTTTATCTTTTAAAAGTCTTCGTTGTCTGTAAAATAGAGTTCTGTCCATCACAGTGGGAGGCACACATGTGTGTCTATCACACACCACACAAGGATGTGATGGACTTCTGAAACAACCAAAATGTCTATATTGCAGTAGCTCTAATTTTCACATCCTTGGCTGATTTTGTCGTTTGTTCTTGATTCTACAGCTAGCAAGTGTAGGTAGCTGCTATTGCAGAAGTCACATAAACATTGTGGTTCTACACTGCAGATACTGTCAAATGCAAGCCCAGGTCCCTGATTTGTCTTCAAAATAAAGTGTGTGGTATAATTTCCTTGCCCTTGGGGATAATCAGTCCCTCCTTTTTGCATACTGCAAAATGCAGGTTCCTATTAGTCTAACCACTGACAGCTGTGGTTACAACAGAAATAAACAAAAGTAACACAAAGATGAATGAGACTGGTTGAAGATATATTGTAAGTATTCCCCCCAAGGGGCTTTGTTTTTTGCCTGATGATCTTTCTTTTCTACTACTGATGGAGCTTGCAGGTGAAAAGTATTTCCCAAAATAAACCTGCTCAACAGGAGGAAGATCCTGAGTCTTTACCTCTCTCTCAGAAAAGAGTCATAGCTCTCTTGACCATAATCATTGATCACTGGAATAATTTCTTGAAATTTGAATTGAAATTGAAAAGTAGGATCTCATGAAAGGCCACCATTCCAATGCACTTACACAATCAGATGGGCTACACATAGATATCTGAGGACCATTGCAGCAGAGATCAGCGTGTCTGGTCCTTGAAAGGGAATATTTTTTGAGAAGAAATGTATTAAGAACCGCTGTTACTTGAAACACATACACACAATCCTCTAGGCTGCAAATAGTGCTTCAGGGTTACATATCTCCGTGTTTTATTTCAGTCAGTTACTGATCAGGGAAGATCTTGTGTTAAAGGAGTGAGGAGGACTCGGGCATTTGGAGTCTGGTGGGTGACATAGACTGTTCTGTGTTCCTGCTGTGGTGACTTTTGAACTCGCTGTGCTTGCATTTGCTGGAGGTCACGCAGAGCAGGGGATCTAACTCATGGGTCATACTCGCAGTATGCTCATTACATTTCTTCTGTTTTTTTGGTCCCTGTGCCTATCCCCATCAGTTTAATGTTACTCTTCTCACAGGAGTGATGAGAGGCTATTGCCTCGCTGCAGTGATGTGTGTTATATTTGTCATATGAGTAAAATAAAATACAATCACAGAAAGATTAAGAAATAAGGCAAAAATAGAGTAGTTCAAATGCACCAACTCAAAACTGAATCTGAGAGTAAATAATGCTTTTTATTTTATTTTAATTTCCTATCTGAATTTTAGTTGAATGTATAGATGATGTACAAAAGATCTATATTATAATATTTCAAATTGATGAGAAAAATCATGGTTAACACCATGAAAGAAGATGATGGAAGAATTTTTGGTTTGGTTTTGGTTTAATCCACAGAAAACTGTTTCTCCTAGCAGGACTTTTTTCATATACTGAATAGAAATCACAGTCAACAGGCAGTTATCACTCTGAGTTAAAGCACGGAATTTTGCCAAAGACAGAAGATAGAATCAGCAGTGTACCTATGTCCAGTTTTCTATGCTTTTCACTTACTTCAAAGAGTAAATAAGGGAGTTCCTTATATCTGCTTTTAAAGTGGACTGTCGCTGGGGCAGTTCTGCTTTACCCTGCTTCTCTTGCAGCTTGTGCATTTATCTCCTTAGCTTTCTGAGGCATGTTGTCTCTCTTTGTACTGATAAGAGTAATCCACTGATTCTCCTTCCCCTCCCTGCGGTATTCATGCAGAGTCTGGCGTAAACTGACATCCATATGGCATTCATCCCATTGAATGGCACTTGGAGCAATGTGGGGCAACGTGGGAGGACAGGTCAACTGGATGACCCTTGGGGCAACCACGCTGACTCTTACCCGCAGAACTGCTGACTGCTGTCACAGCACAGGGTAATCACATTTTACATCATCCTTTGGACCTTTTATGCTGGATGCACTGAGGAGTTTACACTTTCTCCTGGGCTACAGTCTGCCAGAGATTTTAAGTGGTCATTTTAGCCGGACTTCCAGGTCAAAAAAATGCTGACCTGACTCATGAAACCTTTGGTGAAGTAGGGGGAGACTTCATAAACAAAGAAGAATCTGGAAGAAGAAAAAAATTGTGCTATAAATCTCACTGTATGTCTCAAGGGTGTTGCCATCTGTATGGTCATCTGTGCAGATGACCCCTACTGACCCAACTGTAGGGGTCAGTCCTACCCTGTTGTAATGGTGGGAAAATGCTGAAATATTGTAGGGAAAGGCCAACTTGATGCTCTGAATTCCTCTCTAGATTTGCTGACTTGCTCACTGATACATTGTACTATTTCAGTGCTTTGTGGTATTCCAGTCAATATAGAAGGCACCACTTTAAAGTCTTGAAGTCAGATGTGGTTGCAATTGTAGAGACTTCAGCAGTTCCCATTTAATGCATTCCTTAGGAAGCCAAAGATTATTTTCTTTCCACTCTCCCTGCAGTAGGCGTTTTCATCAGGGAGCTAAAATAGTGAATTCGAATCTACAAGGCTTCCTGTCTTGCTGTACTGGAGGATAGAATATTTTGAAGTTTTTATAAAATTCAACTAGAATTAAAATAAGGAGAGAAACCTGTGGAAAAATGTTTTAAATATCCCTTTCTCAAGTGTATTATGAGACTGTTATTCAGAAGATCCTAAAATAGAAAAAGCAGCAGCAATTTGTCCACTGCTATTTCTCAACTAATAAGAAAGCCTATAACATTTATTTCTACTGCCTTGCAAATCCTAAGAAGAATTTTCACTGCTTAATGGCATTGTCAAATCACACTCAATTTCAGCATAGTGCTAGAATGTGCTTACAAGCCATTGTTGTTTCCAGTCTTGATTTCAACATTCTGCTTACAAGCACTTCATTATGAAGAGATGTGGAACACATAAAAAAAGTAAGTTTTTATTTTCTCATAGGGAATGTGTGTTTTCTGTCTACTATCATGCTCACAAAAGGACAGGGGAATTTGCACAAGAGAGATAAAATCTCAACAACAGATTGCTATAGGTCTGAACATTATAAACTATCTGTTTACCCAGAAAATAATTTTGTGTGACATATCCATTGTCTATTTTTTTAGAAGCCGATGAACAAAACAACCTGTTTGCACAATCAGCTGTCAAAAACCAATTTTAAAAGTTCAGTGGAGAAACTCTTTCAAAACTGGAATTTATTAAGAAATATTTTGAGTAGACCAAATCAGGCTCTGATCTTCAAAGTTAAAAATTAATGAGATCACTCATACTGAAACGAAACAACTGGTCGTTGTTCAACAGCTTGAAAGCCTGGATAAAACACCCACAACAAACAACAAAACCAAAAAACCCTCACACCTTGTGATTAACAGTGCACAGGTATTTTACACCTCTCTTATAACTCTGCAGTTCTCATTTACAGTATCTGCATCCCATGGAGCTGTCCTTACATACCACTACAGATAATCAGATTGTGCCCGGCACAGACTTCTCCTCAGGAGTATAAACAACTTAAATCCCATTCACTGTTAGTTTAAAACAGTGTTTCTATTGTTTCTTCTCTTCTTTGTTACTTTCTAATGCTACTGCTTCACGCATCCAGCACGTTCAAGAAAGCTGCTAGTTTATGGCTCTGGTCCCTGAATCTTGCCTTTCCATTCCCTCCATGCCCTAATGTGTGGCAGAAAAGCAGGAGAAAGGAGATAGCTGACTGAAGGACAAACCAAGAAAATGAGAAGGACAACAGCTGAATAAAAAAAAAGATAAGAAGCACATGAGAAGTGCATAAGGTCATACATAATTCAGGGATCAGTAAGATCAGTAAAGGTGATTGACATGGAGACTGACATAGTTAAAATTATCACTTCTTTGCTTCAGTGCCTTCAAGCTGGTATGCAAAAGGGATCAATCTCACCACATATTTAGAACTTGCAAAGCAAAGCTCTGGGAAGGAAAATGTACTGCCATGTCACTAATTTTGTCTGAGTGCCTTAAAGAAACTTCCTGTAAGGTTTGATGCAGGTCAAGCAACACTACCCAGAAACTGTAAGTGGATTGTGTTCAGCAAAGGGGAGCCTGAACTTCCTATTACATCAAGATGTGTAACCTATTTTTGTTGCTTCATATAAAAAAATAACATGTCCATCAGTCCATGAAGTTTCTCCAGTCTGTCAAGAGATGTTCTTGTCAGGGTTTAAGCTTCTCCCCTATATGGAGATAGGTGAGCATTCTTTTCAGTTAACTCTTTCAAAACTGCATCCAGTGTTTGTTTGCAACAAGGCCTCTTATGCCCACAATATGATTTTCAGCTGAGTACTTTCTTCTTGAGTCCTTTAAGTCCTCAAATTATTCCCTTGATAGCTTAAGGGAACATAACAGGGGAATGAGTAACACCTTCCAGCCCACATAACCTCAGTGTGCAGTGCAGCCTTTTGGGGAAGGAGTGAGATTTCAAGTTGCCAACAACATAAAGCCCCAGTAAGGTCCATTCTTGTGGCTGAGCCCCACTGATTGCAGGAGGGAATAAAAGCTATCACCACCACAAAGCTCTGTGGGTTCATTCTCCACACCATGAGGTACTGGATTAGCAGTGACTATCAGGCTAACTGTGTTTGGTTGCCCAGTATATTGAGGCTGCTAGCTACAGCTTTAGCAAAACTGCTTAAATCTCAGAGTCCCATTGCCTTACTTCTTCCAGACAACGCTGATTAAATAATCTGAAAATGTCTACAGGCATGACAACATTGTGGAGGTCTTCAGTATCAGCATGACATTCAACACAATGCATCTCTATCTTGAAAGTTAATTGAAATCCCTGTGGGTAAAAAAGGGTAATGTAACATTTGCTTCACTCGACTCACTGCGGGATACAGTGATGACTCCCAGCTCCCTGTGATGGATAGCCTCAGAACAGCAGTGGTTGACATTTTCTGTGTCTTGGCCCTTTAATATGTTTTATGTTTGCACAGTTGCAATGAACATTCTCCACTGCCTTTAATCCTGGCTGATAAATGAAGCACGAGTCTCCCTCTAACCTTGGATATCCTTACAGCTGATGCTTGCTTGATATGATACGGATTTTTCCATGGACTCTGTTGGAAATTGTCCAATAAGCTCTCTGCAGCTATTGGAGGAGCATTGTCAATGATTGCTTAATGCTTTTCCCAAAAACTATTAGGCATGCTTTTTTTACCATACAATAGTTATAGATATAATTTTACCACTTTCAAGAGTTGTATAAAATCTGTACAAAAAAGGCAAGAATTAGGCTGGAGATCCTACAGGAAAAAGCAATGGAAAATCCTTGGACAAAAAAAGATTCTGTCTCCTGGACTGTAAATTTTAAATCTAAAGCCACACAGTCTGTGTCTCAGTGAAGTATTTATACATGGAAAAGCAGCCGAATTCTGATGTCATATCTGGAATGAGATGAGCATGAAAAAGAAAATGATAACAATAGGAAAAATTCTTGCTCCTTTCTTTCTGTCATGTCAAAATTATGCTTCAGGAACACTTGTGATCTATGGGTCTCCATGCATCTTTCCCCTTCTAGTTATAACCTTTTCAAAGCACACACTTTACTTATGGAAAAAAGCTGCAGATCAAAGCATGACAGTTGACACCACAAAAACAAAGAGACATGGTTACTGGATCAAACCCAAGAAGCAAAAGTGATGAAAAGCCTTCACGTGCAGAGCAGACTGATGAAAATAAGTGTGTGCTGCATGATTTGAATGAAAAGGGGCTGAAATAGAAGAGAAGAGGAAACACTGATGAAATCCAAGAGCTGAAGACTCGTGAAGAAAGCATAAGGAGCTGGTGGGTCCAGACTTGGGTTTTCATAAGCAGAAACTCTAAAATGTATTTAAAATTTAGTGGGGAAACCACTGATTGTGACATCAGAGAAATCATAAGACAAAATTAAGAAGAAAGATACTGAAAAAAAAATTCCTCTCAAGGGTATACTGAAAGTATTCAGAGAGGTGATAATGAAAAAAAATATTCACCATTGATCTGTGTGTATTTGAAAGCACATTGCTGTGACTTTTGCTATATTATTTGCCCTAAAAATGGCCAGAGAGCCCACAATTTGGGTAAAATTAGCCAGCCTCTATAATGGGCTCTTATGCAAAATGTGCATATTCAGCTTTTGAATATTTGCTGAAGTTCCTACTAACTCCAGAAAGGAATATTAGAAGTTACACTCTAAGATTGTAACTTGCCCTTCAATAAATCTTGTGTTATCATAGCTTTTTCTTTGTAGGTAGGCAATACAATTGTATTCTCACACATTTTGATGATAAATCTAATCAATATTTGCAGAAAGACATTTCATTCCTTATACATTTCACCACAAAACTTCACAACTAAATAGAACTGGATTCCCAGAAATCCCAACTCTTATGCCATTAAAAAGCCACTTAAATATTTTCTTACCCTTCCCCATCCAGCATGGGCAGTGTGGGTGAAAGAGTTTCTTGTTACTACCTTATAAAAGCGACTGAATTTTAACCACAGATTGCTGCATTAGAGTAAGACCTTCAAAACACCACAAAAACAGGAAACAAAGCAAGCAAGGCTTTTATGTTGCAGCTGCCTTGAATTCTTTTGTCATGTTCAGGTACTGTTGTACTGCACATTCTTCTACCTTGTAGACATCTGTCAGTCAGCACAGCAGGTGACGAATGACATGAGGATATTGCAGTGAGAGTTTAAACAGATTTCTGGATGAATGCTTATGGCATTTCTAAGTCATGATTTAAGAGAGGGAAAGAAAATTTAAAATAGTGATTGCAAGAACTTGGCATATTGAGAGGATTGCAGAAGAGGAAAATTGGTTTGACATCAAACCACACTGTTTGTACCACCAACAACCAGCTAATGAGGATGATTCAGTTAAATCAGAATTCCTCCCCTGTGCAGTCACTCAGTCCTGTTCCAGTTTTATAAGGTGCCCAGTGATTTAGTTATACTTTTGATATTTACCCTTTCTAACTGAATTTTTGGTAAATTCAAAACTTGCCAGGAAAGGGAGTCAGATTCACCAAAGTTTCAGATAAGGAAAGGGCACATTCCCAGGCTGTGGAAAATCCTGTTCCCTTTTCTGTCAAAAAGAATTTGACCCCATGTTATCCAGATTCACCAGGAGGAGCCCAAGGTACCACGCTCCTTCCTGAAGGCGTCCACTCTGCGTGCTGGGCTGTGCTTCCAAACCCTTCCTCCTGCAGGCATTGTACACCTGCCAAGGTGTGGATGAACACACTTTATCTTCAGGGATTTTCTGCTGGGGTGGGGACAGAAAATTTGAGGTGCTAGCACCCACTTCCCTTTAGGTCTCGCAGGAAAGCTGGCCAGGCCAACATGTACCCACCCACCAGGTTTCAAGAGGACCTCATGGTGAATATAGGGGGAAGACAAAAAAAGAGAAGTTACAAATTTGCGTTCAGGATAGATTTGATAATAACAGCCAGGGATGGGGGAAGTGAACACTTGAGCATATGAACTTCTGTATCTGCTTCCCAGTAAGAGGGAAGCCTTACTCCCCTGCTCCTGGAATTTATCTTTATTTTTCTCCCCTGGCACACACAGGACATTAACAGCCCACTACTAAAGCTGAACACTGCAAATATCCTCCTGAGAAGAGGATCCAAAGTTTCTTCAGGCAACCACCTTTTACCATAATTTCATAGAGATCTTAGGAAAAATATGTCGCAAATTACTGTTTGTGAGATTAACATCACTGAAATAATTTCTATTCATCAGTAATAGGACTCATGATCCAGAATATTCCAGAATTTTCGTTAAATACTTTTTGGGACTTCAAAGTCTTGCCAGCCCCATATGAATGGGAGCAGAGTACATCAATACATTTGAAGGTGTCACCCAGATGGGTCCCTGTAATGCTTCTGATGCCAGGCAGGCTTTAGAAGAAGGGGCAGCTCTCATCTGCCATCAGCTGCCACTCAGCAGGGCCATTGGAGCCCAACAGGTCAGCTCTGTGTCCCAGACCACAATGTCACATCACGTACAGAAAATTACTCTATCAAAACTGGAGCTCATTTGATGTGCCACTGCATTGAAATGTGTCCTAAGAAAGGGACTATTTTAAATAGTATTTGCACATTTTGATGTAATAATCAAAGTCTCGTGACTACCATATGAACTCAGGACTTAAACAGATGTAAAGTGGCATCATATATTTGAAATGGAGAAAAAGATCCTTAAGTTGCACCGTGCTATACCTTCACTGGATCGTATAAATTCAAATACAGGGTTTTGTCAGGGTAGACAAAGAAATTGCCTTTCCTACATGCTTTCTTTCTTCTGAGTAATAAACCAAGTTACTTCATAATACCATGCAGACAATAAAGCCAAACCAAAATCACCACATCAAAACCAACACATGAATATGTGGGAGTGAAATTATTCTCTCCTTCTTCTTTACTGTTCTGAAATTTATTAATAGTTCCCTGGTAATGAAATGTCAATGACTCTTAGAAGCCACATGAATGACTTGTATGGAGTAACTTCTGTTTAAGAAATTACTTTTTGTGCATTAGACACATTGTGACATTTCTCATAAAGAGAAAAACAGAAGTACAGAGTATGCAGCTAGGGAATTGTTTGGACAAATAGTGCAAGTTTGACTTTTGATCTGGCAATCTTAGGTGAAAGAGCACTGCATGTTGATAAAATTAATTAAAAATGCACTTTTTTTTGGCAATTAGCATGCAAGATTAGGACTCCTGGTACATGGGACCTGCCCTAATAGAATTCTGTCACCTGAATATTCATGGGGCAGTGTGAGCAAAGTGCAATTGGGTGAGGTAAATGTGTCCAGAATCTAAGGTGACTGGAGTAACACAGGCTTTCCACTACTGTTTCAGGGCTATTTGGATGGCCTGTGACTCAAATTATATTTATATAGCAGTGATATGCAAATTTAAGTCAAAAAAGAACACAAGTGCTATATGTTTATATTTTGCAAACATCAATAAGGTATTGTTGCTCTTGATGATCACTGATTTAAAATAAAACTACCAGAAAAATTTACATTATTATTATTATTAATGCTATGTAAACCTCCTGAGATGAACAGATAAGGAATAATATTCTCTGTCAAATCCATGCTGATTTTGTAAACTAAAAATGGCTTTTTAAATTTTTCTTTATATGAAAAATTAAGAGTTATTTAGTTGGCTCAATGTGAGATGAGCTCTACTGGCACAGTGGATGTGAGTTAAGCCCTGCTGTTGGTGCACAGACTTTACTTCTCAGAGAAAACACGTCTGTATGGACATTTGTGCCTTGCAAGCTCTGTCTGAAGACAAAATGGCAGTTTCTGCTGAAAAAGGGTATGGGAGCCCTTTGTTGTAAAGCGCTTGTGAGCAAATAAGTCAGAGAAAGAGTGCTGGATCCACCAAGGCAGGGCTGAGTCTCGGAAACTGTGATCAGCTCCTGTTTCTCACACAACATCTGCTGCAGTGGGGATTTCTCAACACGCACAGTTAACGTGCTGGCCCAGTATGATTCAGGAAGCATCTTCTCTGTTTCACTGGAGGAGCTCTGCTTCAAAGGGCAAACCTACTAGTCTCAGGAAATAAGAACCTGAAACTTGCAGAGAAAAGGATGTGGAGTAAACAGAGAGCTGGCAGATGTAGCTGCATGCCAGGGATGATCCCACCAGCCCATAAATATTGATGACTTTGCAGTCTCTGAATGCAGATTATTCAGGACGCTGAAGCCTGCAGCTGCACATTCACAGCTTGCTGCTCTCTGAAAGAGCATTCCTGAGAATGTGCATCCACCTGTCTGAGAATCCCCCACTGCTCTTTTTAACTCTGCTGAAACAACGCTCTTCTCCTTCTGGAATTTATATTTTATCAAAATAATTCAAATAGGAAAACAAAATATTTGTTTTGCTAAACTCATTTTCAAACAGCTATAACAGGTTGCTATAAAAACAGGTTGTTACAGGAGAGGGAATAAAACCGTCCCCCTTTTTACCCTCTAATGCGTGTATATCCTTCATATAGCTGCTTTTGTCAAAGACTGTTTAATACAAATAAATAGAAATAACCAGAGAGCACAGTGACAGTTCATTCATGGGTGAATCACGCATAACCTTGATGTATTTGGCAATAACATCAGCACTTCACTTGAGTATGGAACCAGTTAAACACCGGGACTCAGACATCCTTAAGAGAAATTAATTTAAGATTCATGCTGGATCCTTAATTCAATAAGCCAAAATTGGAGCTGACATTCTGAGGATAATAAAGAAACCTAGGAAAGTACTGAAGTCCAAACAAGGACAAGCCAAACCACAAAGGATTCAGCAGAGTATTTCAGCATTTCTGAGAAAAAATAAAGTATTGGGAGCTCAGAGCCCATCAGCAGTTGGCTCATGTTTTAAGGACAAAAGTTAAAAGGCTGCCATTTTACTTTAAATCTATGACAAAAGTAGCAATGCCTCAATGTCTGCTCATCACTTTGAAATAAAGAAATAGTTAATTTATTATTATATATAACATAACTATACACATCCTGATGTATGTATTTAGAGCTACAGATGCATATATATATATACAGACAAACTCTACTATCATTCTTCAGTACATGGCTGTCACAAACTCATGCTTAAGGCCTGATTGTCTCACATTAAGTAAGGTCTTACTCAACATGTATCTTTCATGACCTACCTGTGCTCTCTGTTTTCTGTGTTCCAATGGGGTCATGATCCCTCAATCGGCATTTGTAAAAATACTCACAGGTATAACAGAGTTGCTTTAAGCACTCTGAACATGGCCCATGTGGAAAAAGAAGCTGGAGCTTAGGCTATTATATCAGATCTATTCTGGACAACAACGACATGTGTTTTAAATTTTCACAGAACTTCAAACATGTATCAGGGCTTTCCTGAGAAGAGAGGCATCCCTTCACTGGGGTCTAGCACAGAAAGTGCAAATTAAATTAGGAGTGAAATTGGTCGCAGGGGTGTAGTGTTACTGCATCTTGCAAGCAATCTTGTGCCTCAAAGAGCATCAAAGAATTATCATTTCACCGTAGGCGGTTTTTTCGTGTGTCAGACACCACAGCTTCCTTGTTCAGGAAAAGAGTTTGCTGCTGAAATGTCTGTTAAAAAGCCCAGACTTGACTTTCTGTTATAGAATACCACAAACTTTAGAGGTTAATCAGTTAATTGGCAATTATTTTTGAATATCAGTATCGCTTTTAGTTAAGGTCCCACTGAAATAGGTATAAAAATGTTTTGTGTGTGACTTTCTCAGCTCCTTCTGGAATCAGACTTCTTGTCTTAGTTCAGAACAGTCTTTTCCAACGCAGCTGCACTAGCAGTGGTCTGTGCTTCTGTGTCCTGGTTTTCTTTCCAGCTAACTGGCAGTTCAAACACAGAAGCAATTCCTGTTGAGTATATATGTGGAAATCTAAAATGGATAAAATAGTTTGAAGAAACGCTTCCATGGACTCCCACCAATGTGTCAAAAGGACTCTTTCTCCTTTGCTCCTTTATCTCTTTTTCTCCCTGTCTATAGTTTGCTTTCTCACAGTAGGATCATCATTAATGCCTTCCAAACCTCTACCACAAGCAGTGAGATCTCATGCTGAAAACACATCTAAACACTGTACACAATGTACAAAGATAAGATTACCAGGTTACCAGGTTACCAGGTTTGAATCCTGAATTTAAAAATTACTTATTATTATTATTATTATTATTATTATTATTATTATTATTTGCCTCTCTTGTATCATTAAAGCAACCAGATAAAACATTCTTTTGAAAACTTGGGGTACAATGATTGATTAGTCCTACACCTTTCTGCTGTGGAAATCTCTTGGACTCCACACAAGCTGCAAGTGCTAATCACCTGTCCAGATAAAGCCCGGGGACCTGAAACTACTGCTCTTCTTCAAGAAAACCTGCTGGATTGGCACATGTTCTTTAGCAGCTTAGGCTTTGTCCTCTGGCTCTTGCTTGGCTTTCCTTTCTTTAACAACATTCTGCTAGCACATTTGCATTAATATTAATGCACTTTTATTTAATATTTTTACATTATTTCTATGTACTCCAGTGCCCCAAGTCAAGGTTTTCTGCAGCTAGACAAACCTTCAATTTTGCTTTTCTGTAAATGATTCATCTTTTTTTTAACAATAATATTTATTTCTACATTCACTTCATAAGCCCTCAGTCTGTTGACACCAGCATGGTACCATTACCAATGGTATAAACAAAGAAAAATTATAACACTGAGACCAAATCAAACTTGTGCACAGTGTCTGTGGTTGAATTTTAAATGGATGCAGCTCCAGAGAGTTTATCCACATAAAAGTAATAATTAACATTCCTGAAGTAATAACTGCTCGGCCACATTTCAAACTGCTAGCTCAGACATTTGCATGCTTCCAATATGAGCATGATATGGCTCAGTCTTAAAGCTGCCAAAGCACAGTAGGTTACTCAGCATGCATAAAAAGAACTGACATTACATTCAGCAGGGACTTTATCTTGTTTGAATAATCCTCCCTACATTATTTCGGCATGCAATGTGTTTCATTTAAGGAAAGTCAGAGAATGTAAAATAATGTGAAGTAATTATGCTATTAAATGTTGCTGTCACTTTTTAAGCTCTCTGTCTCAAAGCATAAATAGTTTTCTCAAGGCTAAAAGTTGTCAGCAGAAGATCAAATGCACCTCTTGAGTAACCTCGTAAAAACCAATGAAGTTTCCTGAAGACTGAGATTGGTCCCTTACTCCACTACACTCAGAACTAAGAAAACCACAGGAATATCACTATATTCTTTGCTTCCAATTAGTATTGATTTGCATTTCTAGAACACCTCATTTTGAAATTCTCAAAATGTTTTACAATCCTGTATGGAATAGAAGAGTTCTGTTTACCAGCGCCTGGCACATGGCTGGTGGCACCTCTCCATGCTAAGACCCACAGCTGTAGCTGTGCCTGGGGATCAGCACCTGCCCGTGTCAGCAGAGCACCCACTGTGGTTGCAGTCTCACCGGGTTCTCTGTGTTAAACTTATCTAGTAGGGGAACAGAAAGGACACTTTCAGGTATATTTAAAGAGAAACAGATGTCTAATGATTCCCAGAAATTTGTGCTTCGAAAATTCTCTCCTGCAGCGGCAAATGAATTACAGTCCTGCAGTTTTGGGTTCATCCCTAGGGCCCAATCCAGGCATCACACTGTAGAGGGACTTCCTGAGAAGTGTGCACAACTGCAGCCTCTTACAGAAAAACATAATGAAGTACTGGGTTTAGTAGTAACTGTAAGCCATTCAGCCAGCAGACTTTAATTACCTCTGATTACTATTTGATGATCAGCTATGTTCAACAGGAGTTTGTAACCCCTCTTCTTACATCCTACAGAAGGCAGCAATGGACAGTTACAGGGAATGAGGCAGCCATTTTTGTTTTTATTGTAACTACCAAAGAGGGTCCTTGTCCTTACAGTTTATTCCCAGCCAAGATCTAAGCATAATGAGGAAAACAAGGGAGAAGAAAGTCAGGATTGTTAATTGACAAAACATCATCTTGCCACTCCCCACAATGATGTCCATAAAAACTGTGTTCACTTCCTAAAGTTTCATTACTGTTTAACAGCTTAACTGCAAACGCTCTTTCTGCCTTCCCATATTACTTTCTGTTTATTTTCCTGGCTTTTCCTTGTGCCCCAGCCCTCAAGAGGAAGCATTCCTTACAAACACATCTTGTGTTTTTGTGACAATGTCACATGGCTTATTATAGGAAAGACTTGCTGGAATTTATAAAGTAGAGTGTTACTAATCTAACACATGAAAAATCCTATTTCAGAGTTTGCAAATTAATATATTATCCAGAGGCTGCCATCTGAGCAGTTATGTAGAGCCAGTCTGCTCATACCAGCTGATATGAATGTGTCAATCTGGTAAAGCATTGACACTTGGATGTAAAGTTAAGCTCCTGAGCAACTACATACAATGTCAAGTGCTATGCTGGGTTGAAGCCACAGGACCTGAAGCAAAACTAGTGGAACTTGATCAGAGTATTTTAAATAACTTCAGTGGATTCTGGATCAGGTCCATCTTGTCTGCTAGAAGTATTGGCTACATTTTTACAAATAAAAGAAGTTAGGAATAATATATCAAACCCTTTGTTCCAGAACTAGCAGGCCCAGGAATTAAGACTCAGTCCCTTTATATGATGAATTTACAGATTTCCTGACTTAGGAAACATGAAAAACACTGACAAATACTTATGTTGACATACAAATAAGTACAAGTGACCAAAGGGTAGAAAAGGCATTTTAATCCTCTAAAAATATTGAACCATTCCAGAGCAGAGAGTCTAATGATTTCAGTCCCCAGTTGTTTATGTAGCCCTAAGCCTTGTATCCATGATGACATTTCATTTTACATCATTTGTTTCTTTAATCAGTTGTGCTTCATAAAAACAGTCGTTCAGCCGGGTCAGCAGGGAATGTGCTGAGCTACCATGAGCAACAACTGGAGTCACTGATTTCATCTGCCTGCTTGCAGACAGACCATGTCCGTGTGATCACAACGCAGCTGCCTGGGGAGCGCTGTCTGAAGCTGCTGCTGTGTATCCCAATACATTACACTGCCCAGGATTTCAGCAGTAGGATGTGTTTATTCATCCCTAGCCATTGCTTTAGAGAACACTCTAAAATTGGGTTTGGCCCTTTTTCTAATTATTTAATCCTTTTCAATAGGGCCAAGTCTTGCCTTTATAACTAAAAAAACACTAATGTCTTCTTAATGTCTGTGGCACCCTTCTTCTCTGCTGAGAGTAGTTTTTGACCCTGTCCCGTACCAATGGAATTGATCCTTCTAGCATGGCAATTACTATAGCCTTTGAGTGTCTTCCAGTACTCATTATATAATGTGACTTCATATCCCTTAGGTGTTATTTCTTTTTTCATCTTCCCCCAGAGGAGGTATGTGCACAGTAGAGCACCTTGGACACAGTGTCAGTATCTTGGTGCTGTATGTTAAGCCATTTTTTTCATGGTAGGTTTCTCCTGGATTATGAATATTGTTTCCAGACTCAAATGGGGCAAATATCTCACAAGTTAGCTTGCTGCGCTGGAAACACTTCATTCATTAAAACTAATTACAGAAAAATGTATAAAAAACTCAATATAAGCATAGAGACAAAAAGGAGTTCTTTAAAGAAAACGTTTGTTTTACAGAAACAAAAGAACTTAACACGCCCCTTAGATTTTAACGGGTCAGCTACTGATCGGTATTTATAGCTGCTAAACCCTGTTTTCGGCATTGAATCAAACAATCCCCTGGCTCCAATTACTGTTATCCAGAGAGTATCCCAGAAGGTAACAGCCACAAACAGAGGGGCCAGGCAGAAAAGAAGAATAGTTTAGTGATTCTACTGGTCCCTCCTTGTCTTACTGTTGGATGCTTTGAGCGGAACCATACCAGATTCTCCTGCCCCTACTTGTGTTCATTCAGATTTCTCCAGCATGGCTTTTTTAAAAAATAGCTAACAAAACACGAATTGATTAATTCACTTACCCTGGGGACTTTCAAGCAAAATTACCTCCAGTCAAACATTTCTTTTACCAGGATGAATGCTTGCATCTACTGAGTAACTGTATGAAATTCCATCCATCTGCTGTCATCGCACCTGATTAAACATCTACATACTCTATTTGCAATATTTGTATTATTTTTATACTGATTACTTGCATGCTGGTACTAATCAAAGAGCTCCAGCTGTAACTGCAACAACACAGAACTTGTAAAATACAAGACATTTAGATAGTCTCTGCTCCAATGACTGTATCTGATTTAAATTGGATATGGACAATTGTTCCTATATTTTTCCTGCTGTTCTTCCCCAAGTGACCTCCAACATAGTTTCGGTGGCCTGAAGCTCCCCAAAATGTCTATCATGGTCCTTGTAACTATTTTGAAGTATCTGAAGGTAATGCAAGACCATGAAAAAAATCTTACTACTGAGCCTATTGATGAAATCCTCCTCTTTCCACTAGAGGTGGGTACAGGTTAGAACAGATGTGGTTAATTTGACACATTTTAGAATTTAATGTCTGTTTTTTTTGTTTTGTTTTGTTTGATTTACAAGTGGAGACACAGAGCAGGATTTTTTTTAATGGAAAGTGAATTTTGTGCTTTTTGACATGATTACTGGCTAAGGAGAAGAAATAGATTTCAGTCTTTTATAAGCATTATTGTGTGTTGCATCATCAGAGAAGTAAAACTAACTAAATAAAATGCATTTTTGGATGAAAACATATTAGTATACTTACAGTGTTGTCAATCCCTTATAAAGCTAACATAAATGCTATGTTAAATGATCCAAGGATTTACTTCAGTTTTTTTTTTTTTTTGCAAGTATTTCCAGCCTGCTCAGGATTAAAAGGCAAGAATAGTACTCATGTTTTCTAGCTTAACAGCTAAGTTGGATACCTATCTTCCTTAAAAAAAGTATTACACTGACTGAATCAATTGTGATCAAGTTGAGAAAGCAACACAAAACTTACTCATTTTTATGCTTGAGCTGTACTTGCAGATCGTAGCAACCAAGATGTTCTCATGGCTCCCAATTCCTCTCAGCCCTGCAGAATCAGCGAGATTATATTATTTTGCAAATTAGAAAGAACTGTTTACTAGATTTCAGTTCATTAGACTGCAGAGCTTACACAGGTGTCAGAGGGCATTTTGTGGCCTGCAGGCATTTAGTGCTGTTAAAGACAACGGAGGGGGTAGAATGCCACGTAACCTCAGTGACATGCATTTATCAAACTGGCAGCAAAGAGACATCTACTTATAGTATTGTATGTAGATCTCTGGAAAATAAAATCATACAAACTCACAAGCTCATTTTTCTTTTTTTTTTTTTTCCTCTTTCAGAGCAAGGTTCTGCTCCAAGGCTGGAAAGTCTCAGAGACTCCACAGGAGTGTTACCATGGAGAGTTTCATGGGCTTGGGCTCAAGCCGTAAATATTTAAGTGGAAATAGTAAAATGAAAAACAAAAGATGGCCAGATGCCCAAATGAAACCATCTAGAGTCTGCATGAGCTGGAGATAAGGTTAATGTGACATTCAAGATAAAGAAAAAGCAACATTTTAATTAACACATTTTCATCTCCTATCACAAAGCTGCACTTGCTTTCATAATGGAATCAACCTTTCTTTTAATATTAGCTTTCTTTCAACAAAAGCAGCTTTCAACAAGCAATTGGGGGAGGGAATAACATATTTTGTTTTAATAAAATAGAAATAGCAAGGACATAAAAATATGAATTTTGAAAGCCAAGCCTTGGTTTCCCAGTGGGAGGAAGTTCAAGTGTGCCAATTTCCAATAGCTCTGGGTTAGGATGCTGTGAGCATGCATGGTGTTTATTGACTTCCAAATTAAAGCAGTCAATCTCAAGGAAAAGCAGAGTAATGGAGGCCATTCTTTCATTTTCTTTACACCGCGTGTGTAAAATAGTAACAATCAGCAAAACTTTATGGAATGAACTGCCACCATTGCAGACCTAAGTGCAGCCTAAGTCCTTGTTTATCTTATTCTACTTTTCAGCCTTTTTCTTTGCATCTTTCAATCAATCCCATCCTTCTCCACAACCAACAAGTAACCCTACATGTCTCTTGGATTGATTTATATTTACTACTCACTGCAGTCATTCTCCTTCATTTGTTAACTTCTTCCAGATGACTGTAAGTAAAACTGTGTGAATAATTCACAATGAACAATTTACTCAGCAAATCTGCCTTCTTTTTCTTTTCTGTTCTCTTTTCCACCAACAAATCCTTTGTTTTGAAGTCTTCACCCACTATGGGCTGACACTGCAGGTGAGTACTTGTGTACCTACTCTTAAGCTGAGCTCCACTGTAAAGCATGACTGAGCCCTGCAGCCCTGGGCTGGAGGCTCAAGGAAAGTCTATCAGAAAGGGCAAAACCCTGCACGGCCACCAGGGCTGAGGGAAATCAGTGAGAATCAGTCCTTCAAGCCCAGAAGGGTGATGGAGAGGGGACTTTTTTTATTGTATCATTTATCTCTTTTAGCATCTACTTTAGGAAATGAATCACGGCCCCAAAAAACTTTGTTTCTTTCCACTGACTGAAGGCAGTCTGGCTTGGATGTAGTTATCTGCAATGTAGGCACCAGTATGTCCTGATGGATCCCTCCCCAGACACAAATAGAACCAAACATGATTTACTGCTAGATAGCAGCTAAACAGGCTTTTGAATGATAGTTTTGGACTTAGATGCTCTGGTTCTAGAAATATGATTTTACCCCTTAAGGATTTTCCTGGAGGCTTGTCTTTGCTGGCCTTTTTGATGAACACTGTGATATATTAATAAAATGGCATCTAAGATATTACTGTGAAAAGTATACATTTCATGTAGAATAATTGTATGCTGTGTTTGCTAGAAATTTTGAACCAATCCGATGTTTCTTTAGCAACCTGATAAAGGAATATTTTTTTAAAAAAATTTCCATTCTTATTGTGACTTAAACAATTTTGCTTCGTTTTCAAATGAGAATGTTCTTCCACTGAGGGGATAAACACAAAGTTTAGAGTGGGAATGCCTGCTTTAAGACAATACTGTGTTAGAATGGAAACCACTACGCTACTTAGTAGTTAAGAATCTGAGCCTGCTTCCACATGAGTTAGACATTTCCAGAAGCCTTGGCAAAGCCCAGTTAAGCACAATGCTTATTCAGTTCATAAAAAGCACTGCACTTTCTCTCCTGACAAATCTGACTCCTGAGTGCTTATTAATACATAGCATTGCAACAGCTTACCTTTTAGCTTCCTAATGCAAGCCAAAAATTCAGAATATCAATGTATTAAATTTTCTTCATTAAAAACCAACATTCAAAATGAAGTAAGTCTCAAGACTCACACTTCTCAAGACAATTGATATATGGGCTTGCAGACCTATCACTCTAGCACAGAGACCATTTTTGTACTTTTAATGTCACAAATATGTAAGACCCACAGCCATAAAATAAAATTCAAATAGGTCTAACAGGCAACTTTGTCTAGCGATTTTTCCCCCATAGAAAAAGTATTCAGTGGCTTGCACAAAAGTTCCACTGAGATCTGAACTGCTGCATATCAATGGGCTGGTGAATTTCAAGGAAACACACAATTCTTTATTTTAATCATCCTTTCCTGTGCATTGCGTACCTTTATACACATATTTGATTTGGAAGCACTCATAGCTCTCATACCTTCATTAATCATTTGGAATGAACACTAGGGACCTTTTGGGAAATTCAGGAGGGATGACATCATGATCAGGATTCTGAAAATAATAATTAAAAATGACAGGAGAGCACAGCTGGGAAATAAAGTTAAGTTGATAGCACATTTTGTCTGACTAATTACAACTTTTTAACCCACAATTCAATATGAATTTGTTAAAATACTGTTGTGCAGTTGCTCTTTTATGAGTACAACTTCAGTATGAAAGAATATAGAAGATGCAAATACAACAGACAAAATGTTGAAGAAGAGATCTAGCCTGAAAACCTTAGTTCAGTGTCTTCCTGCCAAGGATCACCCTGGGGAAGAAATTTCTATTTGTCTGGTTAATTTATGAAATGATCCAATGCTGTATGTGCATTTCTTCTGCTGCCCCACAGGACTGAAAGACAGTGCACGCCTTCTGCCCTGTCCTCATCATGAGTTGCACTGAATCTTACAGTCAAAGAATTCAGAGGGAAATAGGAAAAAAAAAAAAAAAAAAAAGGAAAATGGAAAAATGGTTTACTACTAGAAAGTGTCATGCAACAACTCACAGGACATTATGTTGACCTGTAAGCAATACAGTTGTTCAGCAAAATAAATATGCTCCTCTTATCAGGAATGACTTCATGAGCATTTCTAGAATTTTTAACTGAGCTCAGAACAGTTGATCCATGCTGCACAGAAATATAGCTGAAAAGTGTCCAAGTTTTTATTAGTTTTCCAGAAGAATAATATGTCCTGGTTTTTCCAGCTGCAGATTGGGCAAGTTCCATTTAGTGAATGTTTTTAAGTCTCCCAAGTATTAATGTTAGAAGTAACACAAGATTCATTAGCTGAGCTTAAAGCAGTTTTTGAAGGTGTGCTTGATGGAACACGAGCTCATCCATGATGCTCAGAGGACACGGCAGATTTCTCTCCATACAAAAGGGCAACTATTTGCTAACGTAGACATCAGGAGACCTTGGAGCCAGCCACTGAGATTCAGGACAAAATGTGTCTGACTGAACACTAACGTTTTAGCATTTTGACATTGCTCTTAATTTTCTTGGGTTTTCATCCAGAAAGGAGTGATTTAAAGACTAAAGGCTCTGTGTAGCAAAAATGTTCCACTGCTTTTCCAGTGCTAAGCCAAGAATGTCGTGAAACAGCTTTTTGGCACCCAGACGAGCTATTAAGCAGCAGCTCAGCTGGGACCCCAAACCAGGTGCCTCCTGCAGAGAGCACTCAGGAGGTAGACTTTTCATGTTAACAGCCCTTTCCAACCTGGTTCCCCTCCCAGCCTTCATTCAGGACTGTGACCTCTCCTTCTGCAAAAGCAGTTCTCAGAAGTCAGTCCTTTCAAAGACAAATGGTCTTTCTCCAGAGCTCCATATTGTCAGCTGTGTGACCATAGTGACTTCCCTTCCTGCTACTGAGATTGCTCATGGCCCTTTACATATAGTAGGTAGCACATACTGAAATGAGCATGATTTCTGGATGTAAACTGAGTAGTGGTTAATCAGCAGCTCCTCCAGCATCTTCTGAAAGCTTTTAGTGGGGCCCATTTGGTCTTTTCATCACAAGCCAAATTTTATGTGGTCATGAAGAGAGGAGGCAAATCAAAAAGGTCCTTATGGAAAAAAGGAAGATAAAAAAATAAAGGCTCAGTTTCACAACCATGATTAAATAAAACAAACACTTTTTCCATCTGATTAGAAGTGAAGGAATATTTCCAAAAATATTTTCTGAAAGTGACCTAAATATTTCAGCTGAGGAGGTGTTTGGGGAAAGTGAGTTGTGACTGATAATAAACCCGCCTTTCTTGTGTTTCTGACCTTTTTTAATTTTCTGGAAATATATTGCAGCAGCACTTGTCAGAGTGGTAAGCTGTAAATAAGTATCACAGGATATTTGCAGAACATCAGATTCAGGACCACAAGCACTCAGATGTGAAACTACTCAGAGCAATCAGATTTATCCAGAAACCAGGAGATTTTAGGTGTTTGCTCAAAGCAACCTCAGCACTGAGTGTTTTGCTGTTTGCCCTACAGATAAAACAATAAGCAGTTTCAGTGTAGTGTATTCACTACATAGGCTGGCAGGAACATTAACATCTTACTGAAAGTGTTTTCTGACTTCAGTTCTGCTTACGAGACCAGGAGTCTCAGTGTGGGATACCAACAAGAACAAGGACCATCTGAACGCTCTCGATATCAGTAAACAGCTACACTGCTAAAATGTTCTTGTATTTATTAAGTTTCAGCTAAGTAGAGGAATATTTGAGAAACGTAGTCGCCAGCCAAAGGGACAGGTGGCAGGCCTAATCTTTTGTCAAAAAGGCTGTATTAGAAGAGGAAGCAATTTAATACTGTGTCAGTGCCAATCAGTATTACTTTCATGGAAGACTGCAAACAGAGGAGTCTCAGGCCCTTGCTAATTAATTCACATGGAGATATTGGTAACAGATGCTAAATACATGATTAGTCATGGAATCCTTGGCGTCCCCTTTAAAATGACTACCACAAAAAATAAAAGGATTGTACCATTAGAAGCGAGAATTGTACACTTCTGAAATTACTTACAAGTAATATATTCCTGCATTCACCATGGCAGTTCTACCCTGCAGAAATTAAAGTACCGTGTTCATATTTTATTTAGCAACTGTAACTTGTTCTGAGCAGAACTAAACATTGTACAAAAGTCTCTGCCTTTGAGAAAGCATGGCTTAGCTCTATTTTTTAATATGAGATACATATCCTTTGCTTCAGTTTTCTGTTGTGAATGTCAGTAATTTGTTTCTTCCATTTTGGAACATCATGAAACACACTGAAATATGTGTGACACACGTAGTTTCTCAGTAATACTGCCCACCAGCCTGAGCTTCCTGTTCAGCTCCTCCTTCCTTGCTGAGGAGAAAATACACACATGGAATTCCAAAGAATCAAAGATTCTAATGTTAAAGTTATGTACTGTTACAAACTAGGCCAGCTCCTAAAAAGCATGCAAAATCAGAGTAAAGGGAGCCCAGTCTGGCAGCTGTGAAAACTTTCACTGCTGGTGCAGCCAAAGCAGATGCTTCAGCTTGGATCAGCATTCAGCAAAGCAGCCAAATCCTGGGCCATATGGATGGAGGGCTGTCCAGGCTGGCACTCGGTGCCAGGGCTGCTGTATGTCCCATCCCCTCTGCTCACATTCAGACGTGTTGGTTTATTTACATAAAGGGACAGGACTGGAAAAGCATGTGGTAGTAAACCTGGTGTGATCCTGAAGGAAGATACTTAAAAGAAAGAGGATATTAGTAGATCTTAGCTCAAGTAGTTCCAACCTTAAAGGGAGCCTATAAACTACATAGCAATCCCTCATACAGCTGCAAGCCACAAAACACACACCACATACCTCACAGGGGATAGGAAGGGTTCACAGGTGGCAATAAAACTCAGGGGTTGTCCAGGAGTCCTTCAGCTCCAGCCTGGGAAGGTCTGCGCTCAATGTACATCCAGTCCATGAGCTAGGACAACCTAGAGGATGACCCTGAGGCCTCTGTTTATCAACAGCTGGCCATCAGATGTTCCAGCACATTTTATCTGAGCAGCATCTTGTTGCTGGTCTCTTAACATGTCCCAGACATAAAAGTCCAAGCGGGAACAGCTGTGAATGTGTGCTTGGTATTTAGCCAGCCCTAATTCACCTGACCACACTTTTTATCTTCTTCTCAGCTAAAGAATAAATTAAAAAAAAAATTCCAAAAGATGTAAAATTTTTATGCGTTGAAGAAGTGAAAATGTTTCTAAGACAGTCACTGTGTTCCTTATGAGACAGGGCCTGAATCCAGTGGGTGTTTGGCTGTTGGCTTCAGTGGAGCAGACTTGAGCCTGACACATCACTAGCACAACATCTTCCCAAAAGGCCTGAGCAGGATGACACTCCAGCCTATAGGACAACCTGGGGGAGCAGGATGACAATAATCACAGGAGTTAACAACAGTACAGAGCAGAGTGCCTGAATGGGAACTGCGAACAAAAGTTTTTTAACTATGAACTTTGCTGGCTCTCATCTTTATCCAGAATAAATACATACATATTGTTAAGGAAAAGGCAGGTCTATTCATGAAAGCTGAAATTACACGTGGATTGGCCTAAAGTGAGGGAAAAAAAAGCAAACACTGCCCATGGATAGAATATTTTGTTGATAGTAGACTATATTAGGCTGTGTGGTGTGCTTTGCTTTTTCCACACATTAACTGTGCATTTCAGCATATATTTTCCAGGGGTTTCCTGTGCAAGGTTCAGAGGAGTCTAAGAATTGCTGAATGAAGTTGTTTTTCCTGGGTGAAAAGATGGAATGTTTGAAATGCCTTGCAAGGTCAGCTAATATAGAAAGACATTCTCATTAAAAGATCAAATTCCATTCCACAGAAACTGATTTCCCCATTATAACAGTAGGAAATAAGTGAGGTATATAAGATAGAATGTGTAGTGAAGAAGGTTTTTCAGGGACTGACAACAGGGCACCACTTTTGCTTTGCTAGGATTGTTGTCACTTTTCTATCAGGTAAGACAGAACAGCACAGAAGAAAATAGTAAATATAACATGAGCTTTCTCTTCCCCTGTGATCCCTGGTCTGCTAAGGTATTCCCACTGCTTGGGTTCTCTTACCTTGTCTACACATATTAGTTCCAGGTATGGCAAAGTTGTCTAGGAGGAAAGAAATCACAGACCACCTCTGAGAAAGAGAAGAGAGCAGATGTCTCTTTTGTGCCTCCTGGAACTGTGCTGCCTTTTCCCAGAATATTTCCCAGAATATTTCCCAGAGTACTTCCCAGGGCCCATTCTGCATCCTTCCAACATAAGCTCTGAGAGCCTTGACCAGGGATGCATCTCTGGATTCTTTGGAAGACTGCAGTCAGTCAGAAAACGCATTTTTCCTTTCATACAGAGCTTTAAAATTAAAAAAAAAAA
>VYXD01005263.1:105761-118843 GCA_013397195.1 Hylia prasina
TTATTTTCTTTTGAGAAAAAGAATCAAGCACATATGTGCAAACATATTATGAGAGTTTGCAGTTTATGTTGTCACTTTCTTCTTTTTGGAAGCTTTAATTTTATTTTCTGGTATTGTATCAATAAAATAGCCATATTTCTATCATCCTTATCATTCAGACATCAATTATTACCTCATAAAGCCACCACTCTTATATAGCCATGCAATGCTTTTTAGAATTGTTTTTCATATATTAGCACTGACAATTCCTGTGTATAAGCTGGTTCAAATAAACTTGATACCCACTTTTAAGCCACTCTGACCAAAGCCTACATTTTCCCCTATGGTGTAAAATCTCTGATCTTAGTAACACACACACACACACACAACTGTCCTGAGACATCAGATCTAAGCCACCAGCAAAAACTGATCTGCCCAGGATAAGAAACAGTCTTTTCTTTTTGTGACTGGTTTGGCGCCTGTTTGCATCCCTCCAGAATTCAACAAAGCCATGGCCAATATTGATATTACTGACTCTCAGTTTGCAAAGTGCATTGTCCCCACCAGAGAGCTGTTGAGTTAATCCCTTGCCTGAACAAATGCAGATACAGCAAGATGAAAGCACTGTGTGTTGGTGGAGCTGGCTGCAAAGCAACTTGCTCCCACAGCAGNCTGCAAGATGCTGAGAGCTTTTTGCAAAATGGGGGATGTTCACTTTCTGTAGTGCCTGACTTGTTGAGTACGGCCTCAGTTGCGCTGATGGCAACTTCGCAATTTTCCATGCAAATCCCATCCCTGAATTTTACTTGTGGCAAGATTAAAGGAAGACATATGGAAAGCGCAAAGTAAAAATAAAAATAAGAAGTAGAATCATATCCTCTGTTGCACACCATGATATTTTAGTATGATGGGACGTAAGCCAGTATTAAAATAGTACAGAAAATATTGCCATGAAGCTGCAAAGCAGAGACAAAAGACAAATTCTGAAAATAGAAGTGAGACAGCGTCCTACAGCTAAGCCCAAGGAAACTAGACTATAAATTCAAATGCAACATTAGAAATAATTATATAATTATAATTATAATTCTATATAATTATGTTATAATTATATATTATATATAATANGTATAAGCTGGTTCAAATAAACTTGATACCCACTTTTAAGCCACTCTGACCAAAGCCTACATTTTCCCCTATGGTGTAAAATCTCTGATCTTAGTAACACACACATACACACACAACTGTCCTGAGACATCAGATCTATGCCACCAGCAAAAACTGATCTGCCCAGGATAAGAAACAGTCTTTTCTTTTTGTGACTGGTTTGGCGCCTGTTTGCATCCCTCCAGAATTCAACAAAGCCATGGCCAATATTGATATTACTGCCTCTCAGTTTGCAAAGTGCATTGTCCCCACCAGAGAACTGTTGAGTTAATCCCTTGCCTGAACAAATGCAGATACAGCAAGATGAAAGCACTGTGTGTTGGTGGAGCTGGCTGCAAAGCAACTTGCTCCCACAGCAGGGAAGGGCAGGAGCGCTGCCTTCGGTGACAGCCCACAGTCAGATGGGCTTAGCCAATTGTGAAACCACAGAGTAAGCCTCCCTTTCTTCACTCCTGGCTGGGCCAGCCCAGAGCACAAAACCCAATCCTTTACTAATGATATATTATGGCTGGGAAATGGAGCATGCACAGAAGTGTGTGTTTACACAGATATTGGTATGGTCCCAGCTCGGAAATTCACACAAGCTGCTGAGGAAAAGTGTAGCTGCCATCTCATAGCTTCTCCTGCCACAGGAGAAGATTCTGTTTTCCATCCAGAGTCAGTCGTCACATGTGAGTTAATTTACAGTAAGAAAGTGCAGAAAGCATTTCTAAAAGTTGAAAAAGTTAAATTTAAAACTGTGAGCATAAAAGTAAACATTTCAGCACCTATGATCATTTTTGCAAACATGCAGCTCAGCATTTTGTTTTCTTTTTTAGTGAGTTGCATGTGGAACAAGATCCATTGTTTTCAACTTCAAAAATTACTGCAAGATGAAAGGGAAGAAGAAAGGATTCCTACCCTGCTCTAGTCAGCCCCGTTCCTGACTGAGCTCGGTCTCTCTTCTGTTCCCAGTTTTGTGCAGCAAAGCCACAGGGAGGCTGGGTGTCCCAGCAGGGTTTCCCAGATCATTGCCATGGCATGCACGGGTACCCACTGTCCCCTCGCACAAACTTCTCTGGTGAAAGCCCAACTCTCTTCTGGTCTGCTACAACCACTTGTCATGGAAAGAAAGATCCTTCCTATATGAGCTTCACTGTAAAGAATTTATATCACTTTGTAACTATCACTTCCTTTAGTTGCATTACAGCCCTGGAAACTGAACAGGATAATTTCTCAGAAGGGAAGATAAAGTTATTCAGTTCTGGCACGCCAAAAACTATTGCAATATGCAGCAATGAAACCCAAAATTCCCTGCTCCAAAACATGAACTCATGTCCCACTCATGCTGCTTCCCTGTTTTAGCCTGTTCTCTTCTACTTTCTTTAATATTTAAATGATGGCAAGAATTACATATCCTAAATTATATAAACCACAGTCCATTTGAATGTATGTCTCCCTTTCTATTACTGATACTTGTAAATAAATTTATTATTTACACTATTATGGCACTACCATTTAATCCTGAGATTTATATCTATCTAAACCTACTAAGCCCATGACTACACTGCTCAAATAATGCTAAAATGCACCAAACAAAAAAAGATGGGCACTTTTATAAATTCTCTTCTTAGTGTTTCAGCTGTCTGGCTGAGTATTGGTAATGAGGAAACAACAAAACTTAGAAGAATTGCAGTTATGAAAATGCCTTATGACAGATTTCATGTCAGTAGGAAATGTTTATGCTGTCATCAAGAAGAAAATATTTGGATTTTTTAATATTGAACATATTATGGTACATGGAGAGACAACAGTCATAACTGTTTTTATATATGTGATCTAACTAATACAAACACACTTGTTATTTATGAAGCAGTAAAATAAACCTAACTCTTCCCTGAGGTGATATTTTATTTAAGAGGTAAACTTATAAAACCATTTAGGTAACCATATAATTACTTTATAAGAAACCTGAGGGCTTCTACTCTGCTGGAAGTTTTGTATGCAGCCTTTTCATTTACAAACCTTTGGTTTCTCCTCATACAAAGACAGATCCTTTCTACCAGCAATAGCAGAAGAGCACCACAAGTTAGAGTATGACAAGAGCTGCTCTCTGAAGAGAGAACTGTAAGGTGCCAATACCTCCCTGGGGACAGAGGATGCTCAGCACATTTTGAGTCAGCTCTGTCTCATAGGAGACATCCTGTCTCATTCTCATCTATCCTGGCCAATTTCTTAAACTAATCTGATTCTGTGAATAAAATACTTATTCTGCAGTGCCTTAGGTGACATGCAGATAACACTTCTGTGAACAACTGAGCAGTCTAAACTAAAGCTTTTTAAACTATAAAATAATTTTTAAAAAGTGTTAAGCCTTCTTGTAAGTATAATTTGAAGTCTCTAAAACTAAAACTATGGGTCTTCTGTGCACATAGGTGAGAGGAAAGGGAGTTTTCTCTTCAGACACAAAAGAGAGGCAGAGGTATTTACTTACAACATTGCACAGCCTTTTCTGTGCCCGGTTTGTTAGACTTATATCATGGGACACTTGACAGCATAATGATATAAAATTATATAAAATGTAAAGGAAAGCAAACACCTATTTTGAAGAAACACCCACTTAGCACTTAGTTCAAATGCCTGCATCTCCAAGCTTAGTAATAACAAATTATTTCAGAACAAAGTATACATTCTGCTGGAAGGGTGAAAGGGCCATGATATATAGTTCTATCACATTACATGCCTACCATCATGAATCTTAATCTTCACATTAAAGCCACAAGGGCTACTATTGTTCATATCCTTTGCATTTTCATCCCCATCTGAATATACTCTTCCATTTGAAAAAAATAACACAACAAAAAAACCGCCTTGACACATGTCTGGGCCCAGTGAATTTAAAAGAAAGAAGTTCCTTTGCTATTCCTTCCAGTTGTGAAACAGGAATTGCTTTTGTATGAGGCTGGGTCTAACAGAGTGAGACTAAACATTTATAAAATCAAGTAGGGATTGAAATATAGCTTTGTGGTTACTAACATTTTGCAGCAGCATATCAAGTTTCACATTTCATCAGCTGAATAGAGTCTGTGTGCTGGGCTATTGTGGTTCAGTAGCTGACAGCAGTCAAGTAAGTGCTGCTCTCTTCCTGGCTTAATCATTTCTATTACACTCAGTGTCAAAACAATAATGTCAGTGAAATAGGCTTGCTGACATTATAGATTAGAATTGAGTGATTCTGAATGTCCTGTGACTGAATTGCATTTTATTTCTAGAAAATTACACATTACAATTGCAAATTAAAGACCTTAGATCTCAACAGGCTGTATCAACAAATATGGAGCTGTGGACTCTGTGCTTCTGGGGAGATGATCCATCATGAAATTCATGAGGTTTAATGTATACTAACAAGAGGAAAACTGCTGAAATTCTCGGCCATGTGCTGGAGAGGATCTGAAGAAAAATCTATTTTGTAAGGAGGGATTAATTCAACTACACAAGAGGTGAGAATCCCTGGGGTAATCTCAGAGATTTAAAGGATGTTCCAGAAAAAGAAAAAAAAATGAAATTTTCTTTCTTCCATCTGTGAACCCCACAATTTATGAAGACACATCTCCTGAGGCTCACTTAAGGGACATATTCAGCATTTAGAGAGCAGCCAAAGTAGCAGACTGCAGAATTTGTGAGTGACTGACAGCTACCAAATGACAAGAAGTAGCATTTAATGACTGCAGTCATCAGGACACTCACTGAGAAAGAGCAGGGCATTTCTGTCATCTGCCCTTTAGATGGTATGGACAGCAACTGTGTCCCATCATACTCTCCTACTCTAGTCTTAAAATATCCAAGTGTAAAACACTTTTGCCAGAATATGAGCAGCTTTGAAATAAAAAACATATATTCCCTCTTAGAGTTCCCCTAGAAAATCAGAAAATCAGAATTTACTCTGGAGTTGATGAAATAATCTAAGGTTGCTCACAATCAACGAGAAGACCAAGCTCAGGGAAACTGCAGCAGTCAGTCACAGATAGAAATAATATTGACTATTTGAGATTTTTTGATCAGAGCAATGGGTCACATTTGTTCCTCTCACTACCTTGTAACCTTCCAAAAATATCCTTTGTGAACATATGGAGCTTCTCAGATGACTAAAGATGGAAATTTCCAGATAGAGCAATTCTTTCATTTCACATTGTTTTGGCTTCTTCCTGTAGTAAACTTTAACTATGGAGTCATAATTGGAAGATGAATTTCTAGAAGTTTGTATTCCATGAGCTAAGGCAAGAAAAATATTAGATGATATGTATTCTTCTTAATGGGAAAGTACATTAATCTTGTCTGAGCAGGAAGTGAAATTTATTCACAGCCTACAAAAGTTCATATGAATTCAGTATATCATTTGCAAGTCCTGCCATACAAGGAGAAAATTAATCATATTGTTCATTCATGGGAGTGTTTACCTCCAGAAACCAAAGCAATAGGTCATCACTTTCAAGGTTTTCTGAACGTCCATTTAATCATTCACCAGAAATTATACAATCAAACAAGTAATGAGCAACAGATTCTCAAAGCAAAAATTAAGGAACACTTTACAAGTAAGAAAAAATGAGCAGGAAACATATCCTCTGAATACAGCCCATAAATTACTAAAAAAAAATCTGACACTCATGTGCCGGTGTCTTGTGAGTAATGTGGAAACAGAGAAGAAATCAAGTTTGTGGAATAAGAGTTCTCATCAGTATCATGACAAAATAACATTTATGAAGAGCACTGAAAGAGATCTGGGAATAGAGAAAGACTCCATGAATTGACGTACATCATATTATGAAAAGAGCATTAAAAGTGAGTCATCTGTGTTGTATGGTGGAGCTTATTTAAGTTTTCTCTTAATTCGTAATACAGTTGTTTTCGTTTGAAAAGGCATTGGTCAGTCATCAAAATTATGAGTTTATTTTTTTAAATGGTCATACTTTTAGATCCTCTTCATTTACTTGATACTTCTTGAGTAAAGAGTTGAGGGTGGTGTGTTTTCAATATCTTCTCTTCAATCAGTTACACAGGCTAGCTATTTATTTTTTTTTAATCAGATTTTAGGTTAATCTACTAATACAAGGTAAGGTGGTTTTTTGTGAAATTCCTGATGTAACTGGGAGAATGAGGAACTCTAGTTTTCCTCTGAAGATGTCAGCTTCAGTCCCATGTACGTAAGGAAATATATTAGTTACAGAAGATGTGGACACATTTACCAACTATGTTTTGACATGATTTTTGCAAAAGCTTCATTACTTCTGCTCCATGAATGATTACTGAGAAGCCACAGCTTTACCCAGTTATGTGACTGACAACCTCCTCTTTGTAACTGAATGAGAAAGTTTGTCCTAATTTCATAGTTAGCAGAAAGCCAGTCATGCACGAAAAAAAGGTATAAGTTTTAGCAAGGAATAAAGAGTGCCAGGAATACAACTATTTGTTATGGATAATCCCAGAACATCTGTTGCTCCCTCCCCATGGGTGGTCCAGCTCCAAAATATCCCCAGCTTTTGCCCCTTTTGCTCTGCAGCCCAGATAAAGTAGTGTTGTACAATATCTTGGGTAGTGCTGTTTCCCACAGGCTAATACTGCTTTTCTGGGGGAACCATAAATTCTGTGTGAATCAAAGAAACAACCACTTTAAGTGAAAAACAGAAATTGCAAGACTACATGTGAACAAAAATACAGAACTTATCCTCCACAGCGGGTTTTGATTAATTTATGTTTACAGTTACAAATATGCTCTCTGCTTTTATCTGACACTGTTTTCCCAGTGCTTTGTCCATAAAGAATTTCCTTTCTTCCTACTCTTACCCAGAGTGATGGTGGTTCCTTGGGTCACAGTTAAACAGCTTGACTCCACAAGAGTAAGTGCAATACAATCTTTCAAATGGTCACTTACAGCATTTTAGCATCACCTCTGCCTTTCGTCTGCATCTGTCTTTTTCCTCCCCTTGTCTCCCTGTGACCCTCTCTTCAAGATTCACAGGCCAAAAGGGGACTCTTCTCATACAGCAGAGCACTAAAGCTCCCTCCAGATGCTCCAAGAACATCACAACCTGTGGTTATCTCTCCAGAAATGCGATGGAAGGACATTTCTTTGTAAAGAATGTTCCAAATATTAAGCATTTATTAATGTGAGGTGGTTCTTTTCAAGTGTCTGTGGCAAACTCAGTATTAAGAATGACAACAGAACCTGAACTAATAAGCTAAAAATCCCTTGTTTGGGAACTATAGACTGGAAGGCTATCCTGTTATGGGAATGGGCAACAAGAGAGGCCTCTTGGATCTCTCAAAATCTAAAGTGCCTGGTTGCAGATGTGCAGAGTGAGTGATTATGCACTTATTTGCAGCAAAGATCTACCAAACCCTCAAGCATTCCTCAAACATATCTTTGCCCCTGTGTTCACTTCTACCTTCTTCCGATCCTCAAAGGTCAGTCCCTTCCTCCTGTCCGTCTTCATTTTCATCACTTTTGCCACAAAGAACAGACACAATAAATTAAGTGGGCACATCAGGTAACTTTTGCAGTAAAGCAGATTATCTGCCAGATAGAGAAGCCAGAGAGAAGTAGAGATGCTGAGAACAAATGAAAGCACTTGGCTTTACCAGATTTTGGCACACCCAGAGGAAAAGTAAAGGGCAACTGTTGGAACTTTGCAAGCTTTCAGCCTCCTGCCCTCTCCCTGCCCAGGACAGGCTCTTTTCATTTCAGTGGAGTGGGAGGTATGGCTTGGGTGGGGTGCAGCTTCCAGGGCACTCCTCAGACAAACCTGTAGCTCTTGCTCCCTGCCCAGCCCACGCCTGTCCCTGCACTGCCCAGGGGTGCTCACCACAATGGCCAGACAGTCCCACACGGCACAGAGAGGTCACCACCATGTCCCCGGGGCTTCCTGGTGTCCCACTGCACCATGCCTGGGCTCCCAAGGCACTGCTGAACAGCCACACCAGCAGTGGCCTTGGCACGTGCCAGGACAGTCACCTTGGGACAGCAGCCCTGGGACTGTCCCCTTGGGACCAAGAAGATCACCAAGGCCACCACGTGTCAAAAAAAGCTGCAGGACCCCACTCAGGAAAAAAAAAATCAATTTAAAGAGAAGGAGTTTTTACACTGCAATAGAGCTTCTACTCTCCCATAAAGCATAGATCCACAAGCTAATCAGCAGCTATGCTTTAAATAAGAATCCTAGGAAATCTATAAATTTTCCAGTCATTTCTGTGGAAAAAAAAATTAAAAAAATCAGACTTCATTTTCTGATAAAATATTATGGCTAAGTTTGCTTTCTTTTTTCTTAATATAGAATAAAAAGAGCAATGTCCTTTCTGAAAAGTGTTAATTAAATCTGGGTATGTGATCTAGGAAATTCAGAGCTGTGTAAGCTGATGGAAACAATAATATTCAATTGTCAAGACACTTCTGCTTCTTTTCACCGCAGTTTCAAGTACATCTGGTTTCCACCTGCTCTGTATAAGATTGGTTCCTCCCTTTTTCTAATGTATCATGCTCTCTGGTTTTAGCCATGACTCTGCAGTGGCATTTAACTCAAAAAAGTCAGGTCCACCTGGAATATGGATGCAGCAACAGAGGAAGGAGATGGGTGTTACAGGAAATTTATTTTATTCATGAAGGGAATTATATTACAAACTTCAAAAGGGGCATTTTAGTTGGCACATGAATATACCTAGTCTCTCTGGTTCGAAACATAAGCTTCTTCAATTTTAAGAAGTGGATTTATATTTTGACCCTCTAAAAATTTGTTTTGATTGGTGTCCTTAAACTTTCATATCCTCTGCACAAGTTTATCAATCTGTTTACAAGTTTACAAGTCTGACAGGACACATCCCATGTGATAGGAGATTTTCCAGGAGAAAGTATGTCTTCTGTCTCCATGACTATTTCCCAGAAGGTCTTCCATTTCCCACCAGTAGTGACATTTCTTGAAGATGATTGTGTTTTGTATGTAAAGAAAACAATTTGATTTTAATTAGCCCCCATGAAAGCGAAAATTATATCAATTTTAAATTCAGAACTGAATCCAGAACTGCATTTGGAACATGAAAATTTCTCCTTAGATGTAAGGAAAAAATAATTTACCATTAGGATCACTGCACGCTGGGACAGGAGTTGAGAGAGGCTGTGGCCTCCATCCTTACTGATACATGAAACTCAGTGGGAGATAAAGTGCTGAGCACCCTAAACTTTATGTAGAAGGAGAGAATTAGAGACTTCCAGAAGTCCCTTCCCACCTACATATTTCTGTGATGTGATTTTCAGCATGGATTTTGCTCTATTAAGCAAAAGATGTAACTACTGGGCAGACTCTAGTATGAAGATATAAAAGTCAAGAATTTTTGCTTGGTCCTTTTCTTCCACCTGTAGCAGAAAAATCTGCCCAGACCCAGAGTCTGCAAAAGCCCAGGGAGGACAGACACAGCACTTTAAAATATCGACCTGTAGATACATCAATGTACTTCAGCAACAAGACATTCAGCATGGTAAGGTTCAAGAAATAAGACAGGCACCAATCACATTCAGGACAACTCCTTGGCCCTGTCTTAGAAAGGAAGTTTTAATATCAGGTTCTTTTAGGAGAAACAGGATGTAATTGTAGCACTAAAGAGGAAGCAGCTATCCTCTGAGTATCATCTAGTAATATGGAAGTCCCTGGAAAGAATCCTTTTCTGCTTCATATTGATATGACTGGGCTGATAAGGGAAATCAGTGTTTTCCCAATGCAACCATACTGATGCAACCACTGAAGTGGGAAAATTCCTGCTGTTTTCAAAATATAGCTTAATCCCTTATTCCCTGAAGTACAGGATAGTCCTAGAAAAATAGCCCAAATAACAGAGGTGTGTGATGCAGCTTTACAGTGCTACAAATAGAGATAAAGTGCTGCTACATCCTTGTGCAGATTGCATTCCAGGTGCTTTTGCAAATCTTGGCTTTGATGACGACACATTGAGGAATTTTTTTAAAGGACGCTTCCTCATTTCATTTTTACTGTTCAAAGCATGATCTGTGCACACTAATCAGAGTCTGGCTTGAATAAAAATAATTTTCAAGACTGTCCATGCAGGCCCAACACCAGGCAAACTGGAATGAATTTAGTTTCACACAAACTGATGCAGTTATGCAGACAGCAGCAGCTACAGCTGGAGTGCAGCTCTGGTTGAGGAAGAGGCTGATACCACGAGGACACCCATCACCCAGTCACCCTCCCAGTCCTCACATCAGCCACACAGTGGGGGTGCCATGACCCAGCCATAAATGACTTGTTGAAGGCCAGGCAGGATGTCTGAAAACAAAACTGAACCCAGATAATTAATTTTTTAATCCAGTATTGGACATATGTTTGTATTTCCTCTCCACTCTTTAGCCATTGTGGGCATTTGGCATCTTTGGAACATGTGGCACTGCCACAGAGTGAATGAGACAGTGCTTTCTCCTGGAAGAGAAAAATACCTCGTGATATCTTAGTAAGAACCATATTGTAATGGTGTTGGATAAAAGGGTAGTGCAGTTACCTGGCAGACTGAATAAAGACAATTTCCAGTACTGCAGTGATAAACATGCCAAATTTCAAGTTTCCACTACCTTTTGCAGAGGTGGTAGAACAATTAAAAAAATCTTTAAACCTCTTACATAATGATAAAAGCAGAATATCACTTTTTTAACCTATAAGCTATTCAACCTTCCCTAACTTATATATGGAGAGAAAGCTGCACTTTATCTAGAAGCAGGCATGTAACTGTGGGAAAAATTGGAGAAAAATTTCAATTATTTGAAGTAATTGAATGACAGTAACAATTCATTGCATATTAAGCAAATGACACAGATAGGACACCTCAGAATGTTTTAAAGGTTTTAAAAGATCCACATCATGGGCATGAGCTGGTACCTTTACATTAGTATTTTACTTATAGTCAAGACGATTTTTGAAAGAAAAGTTGCTCCCAGTCACTGTGCTTTAGTTCACAATCTAGAATAGCCTTGGCATGTATGAAGTGGATTTCTTGAGCTTCTTTTTGAAGATGTGCTGTAGGAGTGCACCTAATTTAGTATAGCTAAGACTGGTCTTTTTGTCAATGGGAGCAAGCTGAAGTTAAAGTGAAATTAAGGAGCTTGGAACATGGATAGCTTGGATGTCAAGTGCTGGCATCCATTATTTCACTCTACACATTTCCTTCTATTGGTCCTTACTTCTTGCTAATTAGAAATAGAAAAGACTGCTAATAAGCAATAAATGCACAATCATTGTGGCTAAAACTCCATACAGCATGATGGTATTTAAAATGCTTGGTATTATTTAAAAAGCCCAAACAACTGAGTTCCCATTGTAACAATGCTCCAAGTGGATGCACAGAAATGATGAGTTTTCAATGAAGGAGGCAGGAAGAAGTGCCTGGTTTGGTCATCCTCTGATGATGTAGTGTGAGTACTCAGATTCTGAAGTCATCACTTACAGAAGAGAGTTTACTATGTAATTAGGCTGCTGCAAAGTGTAAGAAATCTCTCAGCAAGAGTAAGAGCCACAAACTGACTTTCATGATCATAACTGGAAAGCAAGAGCAGATAGAAAGTGTTGCCCAGAGATTCAGAACACAGCCTTTGGGATGCTCCCACCAGCATTTTCTGCCTGGGGTTCCACAACTCCTGATGCTGGATATCTATTTGATCACGGCACAACGATCTGACTGACATCAGAAACACGCAAACAATCACCTTTCTCTTGAAGTAACAAGTGTCAAAGTTTATGCATAAACCCAGCTTCATGCTTTTATTTGGGCTGCACAAGGACATGGAATTTCTCTTCTGTGTAGTCCACTATTGCAAAGTTAGCTCATCAAAAGTTACTGAACAAATTTGAAACAGCAAGTGAGTTTACACAGGATCAGCAATTTGCACTGTTTGGCTGTGGTATCTTTGTTCCAGTGCTATAAGTAATGGATTTATTATACCATGACTCTTTGGAGAATTCAGACTATTCAGAAAAATGTGCTCTCCACTAAACCAGCGGAAATCTCTGATTCACATCTGCTGTAGCAAGTGGTTATGTGTTTAATGGCATTATCGTTTTTCCTGCCGCCACCCATGTGCCTCCACTGTCGGCTCCATTTTTTGCCAGGAGCAGGCAATGGTGGCACAGACAGCAGAAGAGGAGGTGCTGCACCACATCCTCTGCCTCCCTGAGGCTGCATCCCCCTGGGAGGCTTGGTGTGGTGGCAGAGACTCCCGTGAGAGAGCCGAGGAGAGGCTGGGAGCAGCCAGGCACACACAAGGAGGAACTGCAGACATACCACACTGCCACAGCTGTAGGGGGCCACAGCCAGTCAGCCAGAGGGAGGACTGAAAAACAGATATATTCTAGAAAACCACAGGCTTTCTATGGACAATTCCCTCATGGACATGCGATGAAGAATGCCGAGTAAATCACTTCAAATTATTGGTTGACTCAGATTTATCCCATCTCTGAAGCAGAAGACAGGAGGGAATATGGGATATTTTTGCTTTCTCCTTACATCAGATTTTGGGGTAGGGGAAGAGAAACTTGCTGACAAGATTTTATGTTTATTTGGTGAGAAGTAAATTGAAAGCACACTTAAAAAACTAGGAAAAACAGAAAAAAAAAACAAAAATAAGACAAAGTCAATCCAGCAGTTGCAACAGTTTTTTCAGTCTGGAAAAATAAGTCCTGATACACTCCAAGACTTTGTTTCCACGGCTTGTCTGAGTACACACACAAAATAAAGACCCAACACCCTAAATAATGGGCCACCACCTAATATAACAGAATATTTGTTCCCTCATCCTGAGATTTACTCCAAATTAGCTGTGTCCTGTAATTCAGCATCATCTGATGTCATTCCTCTAGCTGGTCCAGTCAAGTCCTGAGATGCATGAGTGGTGCCTCTTCTTTGGGTTTCTGGGG
>VYXD01005263.1:118874-149531 GCA_013397195.1 Hylia prasina
TGGGTTGTAAGGACTCTTCTGGTTAGTTAACAACTGCTGTTATAAAAAGGACAGTTTTATTTCCTTTGTTATGGCAATCTCACATCAATAATTAATTGTAGGAGGAACTATATGTTAATGACTCCATAAAAGTCATTCCAGAGTATGGCAGCAAGGCAAATTTTATGAATGGCTGCTGAAATGTTATGGAATACATTCAAAGTACTTCAATTTACTAGGGAATGCAAGTGCCATTTGAAATGAAGAGAAAATGTTTAGCTGAATGTTTATGATTAATTAGAATGGACCTAATGATTAAGTTTTATAAAATTATTGAATTTCTCAGAGGCAAGCAGTATTACTTACAAATTCTCAAATGCACTTTCCTGTTGCCTTTCTTGCTGTGACTGAAACTAAACATTTACATCACATTTGGGGCCTCTCCTCGGTCTGTTATTTCTGTCATTGTTATGTTTCTCTTTTGGGGTGGGTCAGCTGGTGCTGCAGAAGATAGCTGATAAATCCAAAATCCAGGTGGTGCAGTCAAATATACACAAATAATCAAAGCTAACCCAAGCAATGAAATCAGCTGAAATACTGATGTGAGATTTATACCATCAGCTCTCTGCTTGGCCTCCTTGGGTCTAAGAAAAAGTTAAAAGAGGAAGGACTGAAGGTGTAACACCATGTAATAAAAATTGTCATAAAAGCATTTCCTCCACAGGAAGCCCTGAATTTCTGTGTCAACAGAAGTAGAGCAAATACATATTGTGCAATCACTTAATTCTGCAACTTGGCAATTCTGTTTGATGATTAAAAAGATCTTGTAAGATCAGGTGAATAAGTTACCCTTTTCCAAGTGGAAGGGTTGTGGATAATAATTTCAAGAACATCTCAATGCTTCATTAAATCTTAGAAGTGACAGACAATGCTTGCAAGCACAAACACAGTTTTACTCAGGAGCAGCAAAATGTCTCTGAGCATTAAGGGAAGGAAGTTCAAATACAGCCTTGAAACAAGAGTATGGGAATGGGGGAAAATACTGAAAAGAGAGAGGATAATGACCCAGCAACACTGAAAGTGAAGATGATGAAAAAATTACAGCATGTGAAAGGCAAATACAATTCCTAAGCACTGAAAACTAGGAACTTCTGACAATCTTATGCTCACTGTTTCCAGGGGTTGAAAGGGAAAGCAGGAGCCACAATGGGGGAAAAAAAACCCTGTTGATAATAAAGAATAGGCTTAAAATGCTTATTCACTGTACACATCTGTATATCTTACTACTGGAAACCAGGATATTGTAAGGGGAAGAGGAGGGGCAGGCACTGATCTCTTCTGTGTGGCGCCCAGTGACAGGACCCAAGGGAGTGGCCTAAAGCTGTGTCAGGGGAAGTTTAGGTTGGATATCAGAGAAAAGTTCTTCACTCAAAGGATGTTTGGCCACTGGCACAGAGTCCCGGGGAAGTGGTCAAAGCACCAAGCCTGACAGAGCTCAAGAGGTGTTCGGACAATGCTCTCAGCCACACGGTGTGATTCTTGGGCCAGGGTGTTCAGGGCCAGGAGCTGGACTCTGAGGATCATAATGGGGCCCTTCCAAGTCAGAATATTCTGTGATTCCTCAGTTAAGAACCAGGGCAGCTGACACTGGAAACTCAGACTTGGTTGCATGTTTAATCTGCAAATCTTGACCTTTTCTTGAGAAATGGGTTTTTTTTGTTGGTTTTTTTTTTTTTTTTTTCCAAGAGCTGCTTAAGTCACTGGCACAGGGAAGACCCAATCTGCTCTGGTGGTTATGGGAGCTTTGTGTCTTCAAGACCAGGCTGAAGAAGTGTCCCTTGAGACTGATGTTGGAGTGGCTGATCTGACAGTGAGAATGGGAGCAGCATAACTAAGATGTATTTGGTTCTCTCTAACTGAATTTTCTTCATGCTACTTAGTGGGTTTAATTTGAAGTCATGCAATGGGAAAAAAAAAATTTTAAAAAAGGAAAAAAAGCGCAGCACCCTCTGCAACATTTGACCTCCCCTACTACATGAGTGAAATATTCATAATTGGTACCTTAAAACTGTTACTTTTTGTTGCTTCCATGTGCTGAAAACCTGCTTCACATTGCAATAGAACTCAAATTATGTGTTTTCCAGTAAAGCAAAAGCCAGTTTTAGCCTGTATCAGAGGGAAGCGTGGGCTGTTGGCCACCTCCCGTGTTTCGCTGCCGGCTATCCCGCGGAATGGAAGGGGCAGGCGCTGGGACACAGCTCCGCGCCCCTAAGCCAGGAGGAGGATGCGGGCCCGGGAAGGGAGGCTGGGTTTTCATTGCCGGGTTTAGCCGGGCCGCTGTTGCCATCTAATGGTGCCGGGGCGGCAGTGGCGCGTCCGGCGGGGCCGGGAACCAAAGCGCTCCCGGGCAGGGCTGAACCCCTGGGGCAGCCCGCGGACATTCCGCCCCGCTTCTCTCAGGAATCTGACCTGGAAGCCACGGAAGCACCTGGGAGACCTTCATTTGCTTCAAATGCTATTTTTTTAACAGAGCGACGCTCTCCTGAATATGGTTGCAGCGGTCAGATCGGACAACCCTTCAGCCCACCGCGTGTGCCGTGGGCAGTGACGGGCTCTGGGAAAGGCTGCGGGAATGCCGTACTTTAGGGACTCTCACATTCAGAGGTGGCATCCGGCAAACTCTGTCAGGCCTCTGGTGAGGACAAAGTGCGTCTAAAGTTACACTGAGTGTGAAGCTCTATGTGGTTTTCAGTGGGGGATTTTTACTTCCAGCTAACCTCCTCTTGAAAAAAATAAACCAAACCAAATCAAAAAAAGAGCCGTGGTGGCTTGGCTTAACCCCCCAAAAGCAAGTAAGAGCACACAGTAACAAAAGACACCTGACTCTCTTGGTCATTCTCTGGGAAGTGACAAAGATCACATTGCATAATAATGTTATTTAAAGCTCAGAAGAATCACTGAATCAATCAGAAGTTGAAGAACTTCAGACTCTGATAAGAATACTAAATGAGATCAGTTCTCAAGACCAATATGCCAAAGAGAAGACCAAGAGATCATTTCGCTGATGTTCAGCATATCTTCTAGAAACCCAAATCTTCTCTTGGTCTCATCAGGCAAAAGAGAGAACTGTACCAAAACTCTAAGGGGAGAGGTGCGAAAAACAACATAAACATGCAGATTCACCAGCATATTCCCTCCAGATTTATATCTTGATTTATACATTTATATCTATTTATAGACTTATATCCAGTATATATATATATATTGTTATTGCAGCAGTTATCCTGGGAGTCAGATTGGGAACAGTCTCCAAAGGATAGACAAGCTGGGAATGAGCCAGGAATACGCAGCCTGTCACTACAAACCCCCCAAGTGTGCATGCGGTGTGTGCAGGTACAGAGTCTCTGCAGCCTGTGTGGTGGCTTGGCTTGCTATCTAAAGACCATTAAATCCCCTGAAGACCCAAGAGCTGATGTCTCTTGTCCTCTGGGTCACTGCCAGGAACCCCAGCCAGACCACCTGGCCACGTGAGCCTTGGTGCCTGCATGCCGGCTGGATTAGGTGGACACGCACAACTTGGATCTGGTGAGTATGTGAGTGACAGAGTGTGAGTGACTGAAAGCAGTTTGGTCAGATTCTTCCTACCCAATGGCAAAGTCTCCTGGTTCAGCTTTCCATGTTGCTACTGTAACCCTGCAATATTAATTCCTGCAGGGTTAGCATGACTGAGCCCACACCCTGAACGGTAAGAAAGGAAGTTTCTTTGATACTTCTCTTCATCTTTAGATGATACTTGTGGGTGAGATACTTGCTCACTATGAAAGCAGTACAATAAAAAGCATTGTGTAATAATTAGCCAAGAAAGAGCCCTTAGCCTGGATGTTATTCCAGAGAGGGGTGAAACTCCAGAAACAGGTAATAATTGGATTGCTTTCCATCCAACCAGTTTTCTAGGCCTTTAGCTACCAATAAAAGTGTCTCTGTACAAACATATGCAAACACAAGAAAAATAATCTATTATTTGATTGTTGCTTCCAGGAATTCAGTTACTTGATTTAAATTTAAAAACCAAGATAAATTTCAAGGCATAATTGTAGGTAGTACAAACTTACATGTAAGAACTGCCAGATGATTTATAGAGAAACAAAGCCATATATAAAAGAAAATGGTAAAGTTTCCAGAAAATTCTTAAATGTCCTGTAGCTTTCCACAGTAATGCTGGAATTTGTTAGGATTATGCAAGACATTGGCAGACTGTAGCATGCAGCATTTCCATTGAGTAACTTTAAACCTGGGGTTCTGAGCCCTTGGTGTATTATCCTCAGCAGTGAGTGCCAAGTCACGCCAGCCAGTGGCTCCAGCAAGACATTGCTGGGGTTATGCCACTGCACACACCCTGTGGGAACCTTGGAAAGCACAATCACTGGGGAAAACTCCAGGGCTCTGTTATGATCACAGTTATCAATAACAGTTATCAATAACGGATCACAGTTATCAATACAGCCATATTCCAAGAAAAATCCTTTCTCTTAGATTTCAGGTTTGAGGCCTTCTGTCTCTGAGATTGATATGACCAGAGAAAGCTGCAGCTGGACTGTACCTCCCCCCTCAGGCTGTGGCCACCAGGAACTGACTTTGGGAATGTAGCAGTATTAGGGTGACAGCAGGGCAGAAGTAGTAGGGAAGAGCATGGCACAGTGCTTGTGCAGCCGTCCTCCTTGGCCTGTGTGCACCACTGGCAGGGATGCAAGGAGAGAAGCTGCCCAGGAGGGGTGACTTGGTGACCTCCCTGGGACAACAAAGCCTAGAAATCCCTTAAAAACCTGGATGCTGGAAGTCTGTACTAGGATCATTCCACTGGTCATTTCAAAAGCCAGTACATCAAGACAGGTTACAATCTGGACCTTCACCTGTGTTTCCTCTTTTCTATAAATCTTGAGTGAAAGCTGTATCAGCAAACCCACATAACAGTGCTATACATGCCAATAAATAAACTGTAAACTGTCTGCATATTTTCTTTTGGGCTCTTTGCGAATCAGGAGTCCTATGAAACCACCTCAGCTCGCTTGAGATCGCAGCCTTATTGTGACAAGTACGACGTCCTCTGAGTGACCTGGGATGTTTGTTTTGGTTGGCTGCATGACAACACATGGGAGACAGGGAATACTAACCACATTGTATGATTTGGTCCAACTATAAAGTTCTCTTTTCTTTCTCTTCAGGAGAAGGAGAAAAGGTTTTTAGAACTTTCATTTTATGGCAAAGACCTGCTGAGTTCAAACAGAAAAGGCAACATAAATTTAGTGAGATGACTCTCTTTTATCCAGACTACTGGTATACTTGAAATAGCATAGAGGGAATAAAATATGTAAAGAACATACAGTGTTTTGAAGAAAATTATCTTTTACCCCATTTAAAAATGTTTTTATTAAATGTCATCAATGTCATCATGCGGTGTTTTGGTGGGGGTTTTTTTGTTTTTTTTTATGGTTCTTCCCTATCTTGAATTGCATTTTTGATAATAACCCCTGCTGGGTATAGCTTTTTTTCATGCAATAACCTAAGATGGAATTTATTCTAAAATGACATCCATGGATATCCTCATTGCTATTATTTCATCATTTATTCTTATCCAATCTGAAAGGTATCAAAAATTAATCTTGCAGAATCCCATTCAGTTGTGCTCAGTAGATATTCTTTTGTACTCTAAACAGCATTCCACTTGCATAAAAAATACTGTGTCTGTCTCTTGTTTTTATCTGTTTGTTTGGTTCACTTCTATATGTTGAGACATTTACTGAATCTTTCTTGTGAAAATTTCTGGCTCCAGATAATGTGATCTGCCTGTGAGATTATTTTTTTATATTACAAAAGCAGTCAAAACATGTTAGGTATTTCTTCAAATGAGTCACAGTGGTGATTTCTGTCCCCAAAACCTCCAAGACTGGGAAAGTTAATTTAATGTCCGAAGTGCAAGGCACGCTTGACAAATGGGGCATACCTATCACACAAGGGGATTTGCTTGCATTTACAAATTCAGGACCATCTTATCCACTCCTGTCAGCAGATTAATCTGCTAGATAGTCATAAGAAATCCAAACCCAAACTCTCATCAAATATATATTATATATATTATACCTATTAAAATATATTTTAAGCTGAATGCATGAACTGGGGGGGGTAGGGAGAAGTCAGAGAACTTCAGACAGAAGCTTTTTAAGATCAAACAGAGACCATTTGCTCATTTGGTAGCTCTGTGACCTTCTGGGCTACATCAAGTCATGGTCTCCACAGGATAATAATGTAACAGCTTGCCTTAAAACATGGTTTAAAAATGCTTCTTTTGTTTTGAATGACGTGAAAAAGCAGAGGGGGAGAGGGGAGATAATGCAGCCTGAGGCAGAACTACTTTTTTGGCCCAGAGTGTAGTGAGTGCTCCCTGCTTTCAGGTTGGTGAAAAAGGGACAAAAAGTGATAAATCAGAATTGTTCTCCTGATAGAATATTGACTTTGACAGAAAGATGGCAAGTTGTATTACATATAAGTTCCAAAGTATCATTCCAATTCCCCTTCCCTCCCAGAGAATGATTGGAATAACATATTACCCCAGTCATTTGCAGGTTAATAACTGTAATAATTTTTCATTCATGCTAATAAATAGGCTGCCTGTATTTAAGTTAACAAAGTACATGCAGTAATAGCTTTGATTTAATGATATTATTTCTTAGGAGCATGAACCTTAAATTCAAAGCTTTTTAAATTTTGCCTTGCAATTGATGCATCTGCCCAAAGAAATAAAGTGATTTTTAGCTGTCCACGAAATAAAAAAGCACAGAATAAATCTATTCTTAGAATAGCTTTTGATGCTGTATTAAATAAACTAAAATAGATTGTAGGGAAATTATATTATTGGAGATGAATAGATGACTGAAATCCTCTTTTTAAATAACAATTAGCCATTGTTCGCTCTTAAAAGTATAGAAATGCACCAGCATCCACCCAAGACCATTTTTTTGCAAAAGTTTTTGTTTTGGACAAAGGACTGCAGTATTATAATCTAAAAGATGTCACAAACCTTTGTGAAGGACTAAATTAGAATTCAAAGGCTCTTGACAAGTTGGGGAAATAGTTTAAAATCTGAAGGCAACTCATGGTGGATTCTGGATTAAATGTGAGTCAGCAGTGAGAGGCTACTGCAAACTGAGAAAAGTCATGCAGCATATGGGACATGATAATTGTAGTGTCCTCTCTGCTGGTCAGACCTGAGCTGCTGTTTTTGGCACTCCAGTCAAAAGAGGGGGAAATAACTTTCCCTCTTGGGTGGTTTGTAGGGGAGCTTACCCCAGTTTGGGGTAAGGACTCCAAGGAGAGCAGCAACATAAAGAGGGTTTAATGTACATGTAAATAAGATGGAAAAGTTGAAGGCTCCCTACCATGAGTTTCAGTTTCTAAAAGAGGAAGCTGAAAGGTTGTAAACTGACAATTTTCCAGTGAGGAATACAACATGCTCAGCTGTTTCTCCTGACCACAGTGAGAGAAAAAAAACAAAAAAAAATCTTAATTTAATCAAAATCCATTCAAATTAGCCATTAGAAAAAGCTTGTCTGTCTGCAAAAATACTGGAGAGTGTGGGAGGAAATGGATTTTCCCATTTAAAAATGTTTTCAATAGATACTAAACTATCACTGACAGATCTCAGCACTTGTAAGTTTGAATTTATCCTTCTGCAGAGGTATAGATCAGATGACCTCTAGAGGTCCCTTCCAGATCTTCACGTCTATGAAGCTACGGGGAGCTCTGAGCTAGCGAGCAAAGGAAACTGCAAACGCTACAGAGTAACAAACTTGGTTGAGATTTTTTTTTTTTTTCATTCCAGTCCTTGGCACCCATCCATATTTTGAATTTATTTGATGCTGAATTGCATCCAAAGAAGTGTCTACACATAGCTACAAATATGTCCTGCAAGCCAAAATAATTGTTTCTTTTAATATGAATCATCTTGAAGAGCATTTTATTATTATAAATGAGAAAGTTTCTAAAAATATATTATGCCCTATTTGGCATGGTATTATAAAAATACCATTGTATTAGATTTGAAAATGTCCCCTACTTGCCAAGTCTTACCCAAGTTGACTGGTGTATCTGAGAGCAGAATTTGGCCTACTGTAATTAAATCCAAATGTTGCATCAGAGTTTAAATACTACAAGATTTGGCTTTTTGGTGTAAAGACAGTGGTAATTTTTTTGTCTTTTTTTTTCCAGTGTCTTTGGACTGCAACAGGCCTTCCACAGGTTTTAATCATGTGATGAACACAATTCAAAGAAGTGTGTCTGCCCAGCATGAAAGAATAATCATGGGTTAGTGGGATTAGAAAGGTAAACTTTGTAGCTAGAAGTGAGCATTCCCTTTCTAGTTCCTGCTCTCCCTGTTTATAAGGACCAGACCCTGATGCCAGGTGATAAATACACCTGAAATGTGTTAATAATGCCTAACATGAATTCTGAATTCAACAGTACTTAGTCTATCTTGTCTGTCACTCTAAGGGGATCTGCTGACCTTAAAGTAGCCCACTGTCAGTGGAACACACAAGGCTGGATTTGCCATCTGCTAAATTAATTTTGTGAGTCTTAAAGATTGAAATGGAATCTTCCTTGGGAAGTCTAGCCTTTGCTGTTGTAAACCTGACTGGTGCAATGCTGGCAGAAGGCTGGCATGGGATATCACTCCATCTTAGCCAGAAAGAGACTTTTTTATTCAGCATTACAAGAAAAGAAACAGGTGAAATAAGAAAATGGGGGCAGGGAAGTGATAAAGATATGCAAAGGTAATGATAGGTAGGTATGATAGGTAACAAAAAGAAAATTTGAAAGAGCAAAGCTCTACTGTGTTGCATTTCCCACTTTCAACTAGTTTGAAATGCCTCAATCTCTGACATTTTAAGTTAAAGCATAACACAGTAATTTAGAATAAGGGATATCTTTCCCCTTGAATGTCTTTGTGCCTGAAAAGGAGTTTCTTCTTAAGGATTTAATAGAGCACACTTACAGTGAGTACAAAGAAAAGGGCAGACCCCTTCCATTGTACTGTATTTGCTTGTTCCATCAGTAGGGTTGAATCTGATGAGTGAATGAGGAAATGATCCCTGGGGACCATTAAGACTTCTCATCAGAAATGACATGTGCACATCTGCTTGGCATAGTTTGCCCATGGGGCTTTGTTATTGCCCTTATTGGGGAGTTTTCCACAACCCTGTGGAGAATAAGAATAGGCTTAATGCTGGTTGCCTAAAAGTACATGCCCAGAAATGCCATGGTTTGGGCTTGGCTCAAAAGAGTAAGTTTTAATGGGGCTGACTTTTGAGAACTGCATATTTATGGCTGGAAAAGTGTATTTGGAGGCATTACTTTTTTCAAGGGGTACAGCTGATGGAAGCCATTTGGCCCAGGACAGAGCTCTCTTTTGTTGGCTTATAAAACCACTTTCCTTAGTACCCAGGATGGGTGGCACATCAGATAGAAGACTGTGGGATAAAAGCTGTAACAATTATACCACCTTGTCCATTGCGAGCTAGAATTTTATGAAGGAATGTTATAGTAATTGTGCTTTAAGCTAAAAAATAGACTCTGCTTTCAAAATAGGATTCAATTTAGCATTCAAGTGAGAAGCAAAATCACTGTGAATATACAGTAACTGTGAAAACAATTGAACTCACATGCTAAATGACAGCGATTATCTACAAAATTTGCTATACTACATGCCACTTTTCAAAACTGATCATAATTTGATTTCATAGCTTGGAAAAAAAGACAAGTTAATTAGTATGTTATGTTATGTTATGTTATGTTATGTTATGTTATGTTTAGAATAGAATAGAATAGAATAGAATAGAATAGAGTAGAGTAGAGTAGAGTGGAGTGGAGTGGAGTGGAGTGGAGTGGAGTGGAGTGNCCAGTACCTCTGCAAAATATGAGCAAATCCAAAGGCAGCTATTCAGAATGTTTTCCTTTTCATGGATCACCTCTATGTTTCAGAAACAGCCCAGATCATAAAACTTAATTAATTGGTTTTTTCCTGTTTTGATCCCTCATGTATTAAAAATATTTAAACAGACATAGCAGAACTCTGATAGCTGGCCTGGGATATTTTTAGATGTACCCATTCATAAGGGAGTGAAGCAAAAAATTTAAACTACATTTATTGTATTATTTATGAAAATATCAAGTCCTCAGTCAAAAGAATTCTTCCAAAAGAACTGATGGGCAAAACTTGACAGGTAAAAAACCAGTTGTGTGGGAAAGAAATGAGCCACTCACACTAACAGACTATTAAATCCTAAAGATAAACAGAGGCTGATATCAGAAACTGATAAGAGACTCTGACAAATATAGCAGCACTCAAGCAATTCAAAAGAATTCCTGAATTCCCTGGATATATGTAAAAGGATATGCTAGGCAATGTAGGGTGTCCATATCCCATACATTGAAACAGGAGCGCTGCAGTTTTGAAGGGGAAGGGAAATGGAGAAGGATGAGAAGGTTCAGCAGTAGATTATATTAAGACTTGGAAAGATGCCTCTTCTGACCCATATTAAATACAGAAAAGGTCAACATTTTTGGCATTCAGGCCAAATCTAAATGAGAAGGGTTCAGCACTGCACAACCCCTGTAATATGTTGTCAGCTCTTTAGCAGCTAGAAAAGATGTTATCAGTAGAGGCAAGAATGCAGAGGAATGTTCTTGGAGGCTTAAGGCAGGTAAAAGAAAGGAATAAGATATCAATTTATATTTTTCTTTTCTGAGGTCAAAAAGATCTATAAAATACACAAATTTTATATAATAGGTTCCTGAACAGAAAATTTTGTTCTGAAGGGAATGCAAAACAAAAGATATCCCTTGAAACAGCTCACCAGTCCATCAAAGCTATTTCTCTCTTGACCTTTTAGTCAGGGTGCCAGTGACGTGCAGCATTAGTTGGTATAAATACAAGACTGGCCATGTGATATTCAGATATGATAATCTAGTCCTAGTAAATGGAGAAGTGGAAAGAACACACAGAGGAGCAGGATGGAATTAACCAAGCCCCCCAGACTTACCCCGCTGTGTATCCTTAAGTGAAAATCTTATCTTTCAATGCCTCCCTTTTGCAAATCTGGAGATATAAGGCAAAGGTAATGCTGTTGGCCTGTACACTTTAGCAGGGCACATGGAAATGTCTTGGTTCAAAATAACCAGCTACGGGTCGCTCACTGAAAGAAGCAGTAATCATTAGATGTGCTTTACTAAGATAATAATCATCCTAATTAGAGGGGGAAAAAAAGGTATTTTTTATATTTTCTAGTTAACACAAAAGTGGCCCAGAGTCTGGAATTATATTTCAGCCACTGCCCTTAATGGACTGCATAGTAAGTTACAATAGCTAAACCTTTGCTTCCATTTTATTGCCTCAGTCACAAGGTTTTAAGCTCTATTTATACAAGTGGTTTGAGTTATAAAACACACATTATTACTTAAAAGTAATTGAAAATAGCCTCCCAGACAAACAAAGATCTGGCCACCTGAACTGTAAGTTTGCCTAGGAAAGCTATAATTTGATAGGTGTGCGACAAATGGTAGATATCCGGCACTAATTCTTCTGCTTGTCATTCGATACAAAGATGTAAGGAAAACAGTAGCAGAAGTATACACAGTTATTTCGAGTTTAAGTCACTGGGAAAATTATTGGGAAATTGCAAATGTCTCCCATTAACTTTTTAACTTTATTAGTATGTTTTCAATTTAGCTGACAAGCTCCTCCTTTGCAGGTCCTCCAGGAATGTGTAGAAAAATAAGGTATTTGATAAAATGTTTCCATGCAGAATTTGGTTTCAGCTATGCAGTAAAATGTACCGACTTAGGCTTTTTCCTCTTTAGGCTGGTGGAAACTGGAAATGTTAATGCTTTGCTTATGGCAAGATAGGCTTTTTCAGTCATGCACCTTACACGTCTAAAGAGAAGCAAGTACAGGAACTAAAAGTTCCAAGAAGAAAAATAATCATATTAAAAGAGGTAAAGAAATTTCTGAGTCTTCTACTGACAAAAGACTCAGGACTTAATCCTGCTGTGGTTGAAGTCAAAGTAAATTATTTAAATCAAATTGGACCTCCTTCTATCACAGGAGTAGGGCCAGTACATCTGGAGTTACTCGAATAAAACCTACTCCAAAAGGAATTTTCTGTGGCTACAGGGGATCATGGCCAATTTTAAGTTGTTTCTGGTAAGCCTGGGTAAAACTTTCAAAATCAAATGAGTGTCCTTGAAGTCTCACTCCTTGAGGAGACTTAGGCACTTCAGAAACTTGTACTCCATGCCTCTTTCCAAACCACTTTTTTGTGTTTGCCTCCAACATATGCCCTTTAAATTGATGCCATGAGTGTGCTTTGTATTGGAATGCAGCTGACAGTATAAATAGCTGCTCTGCTTAATTACAAAAGGAACATTGTTTTCTTCTAGAGTCCTTGCATCATCAGTATAAAAATCCTGTTTCATTAAATTTCAAATTCTGAACTTTAACTGTTCATTTAAATACTTCCAGATATCTATTCTAGCAGAAGTAGTATGAATTTAAGATAAACATCAAAAGAACAATATTTGTGTTTGCTTTGCTGCAGGAAGTGGTTTTCAGTAAAAAATGAGATGATAGATCTAAATCCCCATAATCAGCACAGTTGCATGTTGTGCCAGCAATTGTTTAAAGTGGAACTTCCCTTCAACTCCAAAGAAAAAGCTTACTTTCAAATTTTAGTTGCTGTATTGCCCTCCCCCAGTTAATATTGTAGGCTGTAGGTACTGCAAGCTGTGCTGTAGAAGGCAACCAGCAGCTCAGAGCAACTTGGAAGGGAAATGCAGTTGTTGCTGCTTTACAGAGAGTTGAAGAGAGTCAGAGAATGAGCTATATCCTTTTATTCTCTCCCTCAGATCATACTGAACATCACAGAGTTGACTGTTATTATTTCCTTAACACATTCTTTGCATAATAGAATTTTGTGTGTGCGTGTGCACAGCTCACAAGCCCTTAAAACCTAATTAAGATGTTTTCACTGATAAAAATAAATATTTTGACCATTCTAAGCATTTCTCATTCTACGGGATGAGTGAAACTTGAGCAGGGTTTGGCTAAGCAACTACAGTTGGCACTGACATCAACTTTATTCTGCCCTGTGGAAGCAGATTAACACACTATGCTCATCCCAGTAATATCAATTAGATCTGGCAGTGACGGCCTGTAGCACAGAGCTTTTCCTGGGTTGAAGCATCTGTCCCGTTTGGAAGCGTTCAGGCATGGCTCCAGCTGGCTGAAGTGACAGCATTGCCTGAGTCAGGACTGCCAGAGTGTCCTTGTTCATGGGACTGCAGCCACCAGCCCTGGCCAGCCCGTGCCCACTGCAGGCAAAGGCCCGTGGTCTTCAGGACCACCAAGGGGGGCTTGGCAACCACGGCACGGCTGCGACGCGTGCTTTTAATTAGTCACAGGCAGGCTTCTTCAAACAGAATGGGGTGAAAGTTTCCCTCTTGGAAAAAATACTGAAAAGTTTAACATTTCAAAAACTCTTCGGAGCCTCACTGAACTTCAGCAGATCAGATGTTTAAAAGGTGTGGTTTTCCTTCAGCATTGCAAATGTCTGAGACAAGTTTAATTTCCAGACCAATTATTTCCCAATAAGGATCTGAATGTGTTATTTGAACAAACTCTTTTAAGTTTTTAAAGTTTTCCCACCCATCCCTCAGCAGCTCTACTCTTCAAAGCTCCGTGGTTATTTAATCCAGTGGCATTCTGAAATCTTGCTGGCAAAGCAGGGCAGTTATGGATTAGTTGCCACACGGTGATCAAAACCTTACTGAGCATGAAGGAACACACACCAGAACCACATTTTCTATTTGGAGTATTCTGTTTCTGAAATCCAACTGCGTCATGGTGCTCAGTCTCCTATCATCAGTATCTAATCTTTAAGAAGACTGAAATGGTCTGGACAGCTCTGAGCAGCAGAGTTGGGTTCACACCATGCTATGCAGCTGGCACCTGGGGACAAGGGCAGCCAGGGTGAGTGCAACTGCACCTCTGGGGCTGAAGCTCTTCAGCAAGTTCTAGGTCTTTGCTGCTGAAAAGAGATCACAATTTGGATCACCTGGAAATTAGGACTCTTTAGATATTGTAGCTGAGATATCATTATGTATTCATTTTGTAGTCAATAGAGAAAAAGATTCACTTTATGCTACTACTTCATGGGGGTATTAACCAAGCCCTCTGAGTGCCTCTTCTTCTGTATTGTCTGTACAGTTCATGATTAGTTCACATGCTCGCATTTTCTTTCTAAAAGAGTATTTTTCTAAAGGAATGTTTTTTGGTTTTTGTTTGCTTGTTTGTTTGGTTTTGGTTTTGGTTTGGTTTTTTTTTTTTTAGAATAGACTAGAAAAAGAAATAGGAAGCAGTAATGTGAAGCTGTGAGTGGGGAATATGCCCTTTCCAAGTGATCTATTGAGAATGCCTCATTAAGGAGGCTGGGATGGCCAGCTTGGGTGTTGACACCTTTGGTGAAGACATTATATTTAGCTAGATTAGTCTGCTCCATTTTGGCCACATTCACTTTTCCTCATCAACCACCATCCTCACAGCTCCTCCTTCCAGCTTTTTTTCCCAGCTCAAAACTCCTCCTTCTGCTTAGGAAGCACAGATTACATATGCATGTTATACATGTGGTATTGTTGTCAAACCCCCTTCCTTTCCTCCTCTCCTAGATTTATATCTCTGGTGATCTCTAAATTTCACAAAATCTCTCCAAGACTTCATCTCTTGTCAGTCTCTTCCCCATGGAGTGCCATTTCTTATGACACTTTGGACCAGTTTGAACTGTCATCACTGAGAATTTTCAGCTATTCAAAATCTTACTCACGCACTCACTGGGACAACTCAATTCTGTCTATTTTTTTTTTTTTTTTTAAATCACCTCTCAAAGTGTTGAACCATAGTTTTACCTAAACTGATGCTTTTGCAAGGCTGCTGCTAAGAATTGCATCATATAAGTTTTGGTGCCTATGGAAAGCTATGGAAGGAAAAAAAATCTAATTTCTAGGCTTATGACTAGAGACAGTTTTGTTGTTACCTGCGATACCTGGAGGTAGCAGAGAAATATTTGAGCCTTTGAGTCCTAAATTGAATGTTCTATGCATAAATGTATAGTAGGACAGGAAAAAATGAACTCTGACAGAAAAAATAAAAGAAGTCTCCTTCTTAGAAATAAGAGCTTAGGACACCTTCAATTAGAATATCAAGCCAAAGTATGTGAGACATTTTAGAAAGCCCAGATAAAACAATTACACTTACTTATTTGCCTTATTTGCATTTTAAAATTCTGGGGTGTGCAGGAAGTAACAAAATACCACAAAAGAGCTTATGTCTTAATTCTTCTGGCTGACTGTGTCTGGGGAAATACCAGAAATATCAAAGGACCTTCTTCTTACATTTGCAAGTAAAAAAAGTAAAAGGTAAAAACAAAACAAAACCACAGTTCAACTTCTGCAACTAGTGCTGAGTTAATATCCAAGGTTTCTTAGAGTTCAGTAGAATATTTCTGGATATTATTAATAAAGCAAAATCAGGATGAGAGATGGAAGATATAACAATAAAATGCCATGAACTGTAAACCAGAAAGTTGGGGCTACTCTTCCACTTTTGTCTCTCTCTTCAACTTTGTGAGAAGACATATTCCCTCCTCAGTTGGCTTTCCCATTGTGAAATGGGGACAATAAAAATCTCCCACTCCACAAAGTGAGAATTATTGTGTGTAATGTTCATTCCTTTTATCAAATATGAGGATATCTGCAAATAGCTTGATGAATAAAAAATAATTCATCTTCTTGACACAACCCTTGGGTCATCTTGTTTGATTTGATGACATTTTTTAATGCAAGAAATACTTGTTTTTAAGTTGAAAAGTTTTAGTTATTCTACATGTTTTTTGCTTATGTAGCTGCTTATCCCTGAATTTAATGATCGATGTTGTCTAAAATACAAAATTTTAACAACAACTGCTAAAAAATATGAAACAAGAACAGATTTTAATCTAAATTATGTAAATCTATGCATTTTTTTAATACAAGAATCTCTTAGCTTGAACTCCTCAATGTATGAAATGTATGTTCAGAGAACCTAGAGTCCCTGAACCGAAATACCCACGGTGTGAGATGTAGCAGCCTAAGCTCATCACTCAGAGGAACAACCACAAGGTGGAGATGTTAGAAGGTCTTACTGGCAAATACGAAGCATTGTGCCTAATAATGATTTTTCTAGTTTTTGTCTGGGGAAATAGGTTCGTATTTTACATTAAAATTGTCTCCAGTTAATAATTACAGTGCAATAAAAGTAAAGGAAGTCTGTAATAGCAAAATAGTTAAAAGGAAGGCCATTTGTATCTTGACCTTGAAATTAGTGTCTTATATTTTATAAAATTTAATGACGCTAACTTGATTACATCTCTCCATAAAAGAACATGATTTATGTTCATGAAATAAATTGTGTATTTGATAATTATTTATCTAGACTGCAAGTCAGCTTTGCACAGTCATCCACACATCCCTTACAGCCTTTGCACAGCCATGCAGAAACTCTTTAACTGTAGGAGGGACAGTAGCAGAGAGAGAGAGGACAAGCTGGGGTGAGTTGTATTTTAGCTCTGGTGTACACATCTGTATCAGGGAATGCCACCAGCTCTAGTCATGTCCTCACCAGAGGAACTTTACTTCAAAAGAAGTAAAATATGAGTTTCACAATTTATGACATTTGCAAGGATAAGGAGGATAAATAAATAATCCTGGCTTTTTTATGTTCTGTACCCAGTAGTCAGAATCCTGTGCAGGCATGGAAAATGTGCATTCAGCTCCTTTCCCGAAATCCCAAAAGCAGAAATTTGACTACAACATCCTGACCATCCGACACTTGGAAAACATACTTTTTTCTGTAGATTTGGAATCTACAGATTCCAAATCCTGCTTTGAAGAAAAGAGCAAGATGGTCTAATTATTCTACTGCAATAGGTGTAACCTTCTCCTGACCTACATGACTTTTAATTGCTCTTGTGCATCTATATCCCAACTTTTATATGATTTAGAGACTCATTTTCAAAAGCACTGATCTTTCATTCCCCACATTTTTGGCAGGACAAATACCAGAAGAGGTTTTTAAGATTTCTCTAATGCACTAGAGTTTATAGAAATTACCAATTTCTTTCCCCTTTTAGTCCATTTTCTAAATCCCTGATTTTTGCATAGGCTATGGAGATATGCTCTGCAGGACTTGCCAAAATACAGCATATTCCTGTTGCCAACAATCTCAAGGTTTGTGAATGCAATAAATGCTTTCCATAGAAGTGGAACTTAATTTGACTTGGAAATGTATAACCCATCATCCTGAACAGTTTTTACATCACTATCTTGAGACAATTAAGTCATCTGAGGTATTTTGAGACATGAAGAACATCTTTGGGGAGTACTACTAGTGTTATCTACATCTGTTAAATTTATAACTTCAGAATCATTTAAACTTAGGCATAAGTCATCTGCTCTTTTCCTGGAGATACAATCTGACACAGAAGGAACTAAAAAGTTCAAGAATCATAACAGCTTTATGTCTCCATAAAACATGTTACAATGCTATATAACTGTTGGCTAAAAGTTGTGTATATGTTACATATTCATTTAAATTTATGTATAGCTGTAACTTCTGGAACCAACTTCTATCAAGTGCATCCTTCAAACCAGCAAAAATTACCCCTGTGGAATTCTCATATTACAGAAATATTATAGCTATATTATGGGAAGTAAAAAATCGGGATTGAAAGAAATTTGCTCCTGTGTTTCACATATACTATTTGTGTACTTCCGTGTCCTTCCTCTATAGTAATTATGTTATTTAGAATTGGGAACATATGGATGTATGGTTTATATTTTATGTATATCATTATCTATATAAAAAGTTATTTCCCTGATTCATTTTTTAAAATATCTTTATCATTCTTAGGATGTAAGAATCTTGTTGCTGCAAGTATATTTTACATCTTGTTGTTACCCTGGCAGCAGCAGAAGGTTACCATTGCTAGTACTAAAGTTTAGAAGTCCCCCACACTCACTGGTGTCCAGTGTAAAGTGCTGGAGTTCTACTGACCTTTATGATCTTACTGTACACATTGGTTTGACATTAAAAACTGGATAATGAAGATGGAAGAACTGCATACCAAAACCAGACTCTAAAATATTAACTTCAGGTGAAACACTCCCTTGCAAAACCCAGAAGATGACTGCTGCAGCTGGCACTCCACACAAATTCTCCATCAAGCTCCAGAATGAAGTACTTAAGGCTGATCCAGACAAGTAAGGGATGGAAATAAGAAGAGCCTTACTGTGGGAGGAAGAAGCATATTTGCTTTATTTTCTTTATTGTTTTTACAGTTGGTCTCCATATCCAGAGCATTTGCAAACACAAAGGCCCTAGTGGTGTCAATTTTTTCTTATTATCAGTACATAAACCCACAATTACCCATTCATTATGAGTCACTACACACTTCTGCATGAACAAATGTAGTTAGACATTGTTCTCTGAAAAAGGAAAAATGCACTCACAGCTATTCTAGGCCAGTTAAGGAGGCCCACTGAATAAATGTCTATGTGTGTTTAGATCAGCAAAGACCCTTACAAGGCAGCAAATCCTTAAAGTCAACAAAAGTGTGAGCTTGGAGCTACTGTAATTGCGAGCAGTGAGTCGTGTTAACTGAGAAATGGTGAAATATGGCCTGTTTTATTATTATTATGAGGCGCTATAGCTAGATTCAACTGAATAATATAGGACTCATGGGAAGCCTCATAAACACTGACATAATCAAGTATTGGTTTTAATAAAAATTCATAAATTTTTATAGGTGCCGACTTGTCAGGCAGATAGTATATGACCAAAATCTGAATAAAGTATAAAGAAAAAAAGCATTCCAGAAGGACGGCAAATATAACATGATACAGTGCAATGCCACTGAGGACTGCAGCTTTGTTGAGACCAGAGCTGGGTGAGCAAAGGGGCACACAAAGCATTCCAGGCATTGCCTTTGAGAGGTTGGGCTGCCCCCTGAAAGCCTTCTCTCTTCAGAGAAAACTTCCTTGAAACTGTTAACTAACGCTAGCAGAGGAATATGAGCCACGAACATACTGTGTGTATTTTTCACAAGATTTCTTCTTTTCCCTACAACGTAATAAAGATTATTAGGTTGGAAGATTTGCTGAAGGAAGAGATGGAGCCTTGTTCCAGTAAGTTGGAAGGCTGGGCTCTGTTCAGAGAAGCAGTTTTTTGCACAGCTATTAGCTGTGTTTCCCCAGTCACCAGCAAAGCATCACACACTGTGCATGGAACGCCCCTTGTAAAAGATGGCAGCAGAAGGAGCACAGATCATCTCATTCTCAGCCTTAGGAGTGGCTCTCTAACTTCACAGTCAACACATGCAATGAATGGGCTGGAGGAAGATTCAAACAGAGGCAGCCCATGCTGGATAATGACTGGGAAAAAAACAGCCTGAATGACTCCTGCAGCAGCCAGTTTTACGTTGCATATTACATAAAGAAAGCATCTAAGAGTACAGATGGCTGCAGCTTCTTCCTGGCTCTCGCACAGAAGAATGCAAGGCAAGGGCCCCTCTCCTTCTCTGCTCCATGGCTGCTCTGCTTCCCTTGAAACCACTCCTCGATACTGCAGTGTGCTGGCCCTGAGCCACTCACTGCTTCCCCACAGGCAACTACAACTGCAGTTGCAGGATGGAGGTCTTGTTGCCAGTTGTGAAATATTATATTCTGACTTTATGCAACGTCTCCATGTAAAATAAAAATGCATGCAATCAGCAAGCAGAATGGCTAACAAAATGAGAAGTGGAGGGAGTCTAAAGAGAGAGAAATTCTAGTCTTGTTGAGATCAATGGCAGAATTCCCACTCTTTTCAGTGAGCCAAAATTTCACCCTAGGTATTCATAACCCATTTAACCTACATTTTAGATAGCTTGGCCAATTCTACAGGACTTCATGCCATGTGTATAACTTCAAGATTTTTATTCAACTGATTATGTTAGAGCCACTTTTACTTTGGTCACGTATCAGTTCCAGTCTAAAAATTATTAGTGCATGGGACAAATTACAGTTTTTCAAAAAAAGTACTATTTTCTTGGTGCTTGGAAGAGGTAACATAGGTTTTAGGATGGTTCTAAAGGATGTAAGATGTCAGTACCTCAGAGTCATCATTACTCAACCAGGGGCTTCTGTCTGGTCTCATGGAGACATTGGCCCTTTGCCTGTCCCACAGTAACCACTGCTGTCCCCACGCAGCGGGGCCCTGACACACCGAGATCCTGTCTGCTACATGGCAGCTCCACTCCAGTCTTCAGCCTTTGCTGCCTCCTTCTGAAGGCACTGTAAAGACCCAACAAAGCCCAGAAGTGATGCTGTGACTTCCCTCTGACAGAAGATTCTTCTATTTTGATCAGTGTCAAAGATAGATCTGACACTGACCTGTCCATGCACAAACCTTGTCATGCACTGTGTTTTGTTTAGTGCATCCACTGTATCAAGCTCTAGATGCTCAAGGATATCAAGAGAGAAGTTTCAGGACAGAAGAGAGAGAGAGAGAGGTATTTCTGAAAGTTATCTGTACCTATATTAATCCCACAGTATATTAAATCAAAAGGAACCCAACTTTTTTAGAAAATGATGCTTCCCAGCCTCAGAAAGCTTGGCTAGAAACAACATCAAGACGAAAAACTGAGTGGTTACCTGATCCACTCTGCAATCCATCACATGCCATGGTGCTTGTCTTCAGTACAAAATTACCCTTCATCTCAGACTGGGAATGGTTAGCAGCCTTTGTTCAAACTGAACAGGAGCAAATAATTCATACACAAGTTTGTGTTCTTTTAATAACTGGGTTGGTTTGATGAATTTGTCTACTTTGGACAGTGCTTTGATCATTTTTCACTTCAGACTCTTTCTGAAACAACCTTGTATGTTATACTCTTTGAGACAACCTTATAATTTATACCAGTTAAATATATATTACAGTACCTTATAGCTAACATAAGCCTTTTGTTTTCCCTCAGAACACTACATCAAGCCATGTTATGAGTCAATAAAATCTGCTGCCTTTCCCCCTTGTTCAACTGCATACATTTGGGGCCTGGGACAGTGCCAAAAAAATCAACACATACCAATGGAGGTCATAAAGAAAAAAAAATCTTGACATCTTCTCTTGCCACTCATTTTAGTCTGGCTGGACACATAATTTACTTTTTCAGGTAATGTGCTAGTTGATTACTGTTGCTCACCTCTTGGCAGATATTTTGGTCAAATTTCTGAATTCTCTGAGCTGATAATTCTATTGTATGAATATTTGTTGGGCTACAAAATATTTGTAATAAAAAAGGGATTTTTTTTTCCTTTTCTAATTTGTCTGGAAGTGAGAATTAGGCACTCTGAAGCTCATTATTCAGGGAAAATGGAGGGGGAAAAAGATAGCAAACAGTAGAAAGCTTTAACCCTACAGAATTTCTTATTGAAAGTCCACAAGAAATAGCATCATTTAGTTTAGAACTAAAGGAAAATCTTTCACACAAAACATATGTTCCTTGCCTAAACCGCAGCATTTATTAAATGTTGCCAACCACAGTTCATAGATTATGTGCTTACTTTTATGGAACACCACTTCTTCACACAAGGTTGTGTTTTTGTAAGCAGACTGTCAACACAAAAAGAATATTCATTTCTGAATTTCATTTTCCAGACTGTTCATACTACAACTACTCAGAAATTAGCCAACTCTGTCCATGCTGGAGATGGTAGCAAACCTTGTATGTTCAACAGAAGCTGTTCAAAGGCTTAGCCAAGGATGAAAAACAGTCAAGAGAGCTGGATCTGATCTGGGATGATTCCTTCATTTCCACACTTCACAAGGAAACACTGACATTTCAGAGTTTGGCCAAAGCAACTTATTTAACATCCCCTGAAGTCAGAGTCTCACACTTGAACTCAAAAGCATTGGACAGAGCCCATATGCCCTAATTTGTACCTGCATCTCTAAATGGCAAAAAAACCCATTGAAAACTAAGTCTAAATAACACTGGAAAGTACATCTTGTAAACGCTCCTTCATATCATGGCTACGATAAGAAATCATAAGAAAAACCATAGGAAATAAGATAATACCTAAAAATATATATGATAATATATAAATATATATGATAATAAATCTAAAATAATATTATTCACAATTTTACAGTTTGGGGAAATAATGCACAACCATTTTAAGTGTTATAAATTATCAAATCCAGAAAGTTCAAAACACTCTTCTCCCAGCAGTGGCCTAACCATACACTATATTTAAAATGTCTGGTTTATAGATTTGATTCTGCAACAGAGCTACTGCACAGCTGCCCACATCATGGAGTGGTTACAAATGACCTTATTAAGCACAGCTCCCCTGTCAACTTGCCAGCATTTGCTGGATTTTCCTGTGGGTCCAGACCCGTCCTGTCACCATGATACTCCTCCTATTTACTTTAACTGTGTTGGAACACATCCATGCTCACAGAAAAAGTTCAAGGAGAAGCACGCCTTATGTTTGCAATACATTTCATTAATATTTCCTTTAAAAAACAAACCCTCATGAAAATGCAGAAAAAGTTCTTTTGATATGGTCTGAATGTCAACAGAATAACTTTATTGCTTCCTTTTGAAAATGTGGCTCGGTGAGCTTTTTTAGGCTGTGCTTACACAAACAGTCCAGGTAGAGGGGAATGAGCAGTTTGTTACAGTATCTTCCTGAGTTTACTTCCCACTTTCCTTTTGTTAATGCTCCCAGTTGTACTCATTACTCTGAAGCAGTTAAAAGTGGGTGCATCCCTCTGCCTCTTTTGGGAGTGGACTCAAGCCCTTGAAGCACAAACTAACACAGACGCCAAAAGCCCTGAGCACACAAATGAACTGTTTCCTTACTGAGGGATAGTTGCTCAATTTGACAATTCTAGTGGTCATTTTGGAAACTTTGTGTTTTCTCTTTGCATTTTGTACCACTTGTACACAAGAACATGTGAAGCCACAGATGTGGTGCGGCCCTTTTCCAGCCCAGCAGCAGGGACCACTCAAAGGGATGCCTTCACCACACCAGGCATAAGGGGTGACATCCCCAAGGTGATGAATGCAGCTCCCTTGTCAGTATCTCCCTTGTTGCAGCCTCTATGAGATTGAACACCTGTCCCAAGAGGGCTCTTCCATAATTAAAGTCTGCAAACCCAATACCGTTGAGAGAGGGGGTAAATGACTCCTTTTTTGTCCAGAAGAGCTGAGTGTAACACAGAACACAAGTTTTTAGCAGATAGAGCAATTGCTTCTGGTGTGTATAAACATGTGAAGGACAACACACCAACCTCCAAGACCATCTTGAACTAATTTGTACCTCAGGACATTCATTGCTCGTGGCACTGTGATTACTTTGAAGTGGGCACCACACTATTCAATTCACACACACTTATCTTGGAGCATTCATTGATTGCTCCTCAGACCATGAAACTCCCTCAAGGATATTGCTGCTTCCATAAAAGACATCTGCTAGGAGGGCCGTGGGAGGTATGAACCCCGCCAGGGTTCTGTGCCAAGAACACCTGCAGATGCCAAAACTATCTTGGGTCGTCTGAATAAACTAGGACCTAAATGATTGCACAAGACAATTTTCTCTGAATAAATCATGATTTTCCCATTAACTAGTCAATGTAGGTTTTTGAATAACAAGTCTCTACATGCATTTGCCATTCTAAATTTTCTGCACTTCAGTAAAAATGTTGAGGAAACATAGTCCTCTTTTTCCTCTCCCAATTTTCTCTCCAGTTGCTGTCAATCCTTACAGATTCTTGGCAGCTGGCTCCTATCAATACAAGTACCAAGTACAGTTAGGCTAACTGAAACATTGCCTTCAAATGAGATAACAGGGGAAATTGTAGAAAAACCTATTTTGACTTTTCTGCGTTTTCAGAGAGCTTTGACGTATTTTGAAAGAGATGTAAATTCTTGATTATTTTAAAAGTAACAATGTTTTTATCTGTTTTTCTCCCAAGCATGTAGCCAAACAAATACCATTAGTGCCACCACGATCCCTGTGGCTGTTCCACAAACCGAAGTATATTTAGTACACTCCCTCAGGATTGGGATCTCATGACTTTTTTACTGCAAGATCTTCCTAGATCTTTACTGCTGTAGGTAAGCAATGAGAAAAGTTAACTTGATCCAAGGATTGGTTTTGTGCGCTGTCCTTCTGAAAGCTTCCATGGCTGAAGGAAGCCGAAGACCGTCTTGGGGAAGAGACAATCACTCTGGGCTCAAGTCAGCATGACCAGACCTCCAAATGCCCACCATTCCCTCATTTCCTCTCTGCCTCCAAGTTCCCAGGAGCACTGCTGCTTCCATTCCTTGCTCTCAGCCTGGTGTGCTGCTTCTTGCTGTGTTTCTGCAACTGCAGCATTTTGGAGCTGCTGCAAAATTCCAAGGGGGCTTAAAGCCTGATATCACTAAGACTTTGCTGCCTGATGGGCAGCTGGCCAACTATCTTCAAAACATTTACAACTGTCAGATATCCAAATGTTATTGGTTCTAGGAAAATGTTGATATGTCTGTCTTCAGGCAGGCAGGTGAGAAGTATATAATCAACATTAGCCTGCTTCCTTACTGGTCTAGCAGCAGCCAGAGAAGACTGCAGAAATTACTTACTGTGTGATCCTGTGCAACTTGAAGAAAATTTGGGTATTTTATCCAATTTGTCTTTTTTCCCATGTTCCTGCATTCTCCAGTTTTGTAGAATAAGAGTTATCTGTGGCCCTGATATTTCTGAGTCTATAAGGCTTTCAGCCTGACAGTGGCTGATTTTCTTCCCAAGGGAAGAATTCTTGGGAGAATTTAACTTTCAAGGACAGTTTCTGTAACTTCATAACATTTCTAAGTTCCCATAACAACTCCTCTCCCAGGTGCCGTTTTTGCTACTTAACCAGTAAAGTGTTGATTCTATGGACCAATGATAAGCTTTTTTAGTGCAACATGTTATAAAAAGGCTGAATTAATTGTAAATAAAGCCTTTTGATCTTTCTTCTACCTTGGAGTCAAGATTCCTTCTACCTTGGAGTCAAGATTCTTTGTTTCATGTCCAACAGCGACAGTGATCCACCAGATTTGGATACTGGTTGTTTATAAGATTGGATTAATTGTGAAAGAACAAATTCTTTACTTAAAATGCCAACATTTGAAGAAGAGCCTGGAGATGCATGAGCTGCTCCTATTCTTCTGGAGCAATATGTGGGACCTTTCCTTTCCCAGACATTTTTCTTGTTGTTTTCAGTAAGGGTGCAACTTGGGCATTGCTTGGCACTCCTTATCGCAGCAGACCCCTGAGAAAGAGGACTGTTATGTCCTATGAGGCCTGTGGCTGCAAGGATGTCCTTGCTGGATCCTGGGGGACACAGGTTTGGACATCTGCAGGCTGGAAAATGCCTTGGTCTTCAGCAAAGCTGCTCTGGTGTTACCTGGAACTGCAAAAGGAGAGATCTTGCCTTGCTGTCTTCTGTCAAAGCAAGTTTCCCAGAAATGGGATTTGACTGTAGCATTCAGAAATCCTTAACAGTGCTTTATCCTTCAATTTCTCATCTAGTGCAATAATTATTCTTGAACATATGGGCCAGTCCTACTGCAAATGTTAACTCTTAAAAAATGACCATTTTACTTCAGCGAATTCTTTGTATAGACAGCTTATTGTAATAGTACACTTTTAATTCACTTTTAACTTGACTGTGGCCACACACCCTGAACAAAACATTGTGGTACTGTTTCCATAAGCTCTGCTTTTCACAGCCAGAAATGTTGGCCCTGGTTTGCACTCATAGTTACATAGGGCAGAGTGAAGAAAAATCCTGCCAGGAATCTGCCTGTATCAGCTCCAAATTTATTTTTATGCCTTGTAAAGCTAAGGATCATTTGAAGACTATCTCCAAACTCTCAGGAGAGAGGAAAGTGCCTGGTGGCCTATAAATATAGCCTCACTAAAATTATACTTGGGTTTTTTTTGTTAATACTTTGTAAACACATGCACATTGTGCTCAGTTTGCAAACATTCGGCTGCATACTCTGTTTTTTAGAACTGTGGTATTGGTTTAGAATACCAATGGAATAAATCTAAGCAAAATTTTCTGTGTAGGCTAAAGGTTCTCACAGAACCTGCCTGAAACCACACGATGCAATTCCAGTGTGTCTGGCAGAATGATAGGGGCCTTGTTGGCTGCAACACTGTGAGAATAGGAAAAAACTAATTCAGCACCATCCTGATGATAGCAAGGATAAAACTTCATAACAATAACTGTAAGAGCCACTGGATAAAGTGTAACTGGCTGTAACCTCATCCCAAGTCACATTACTACAGCCAGAAAATAAAGATAATTTTGTTCCCTGTTCTTCTGTGTGCCATAACATTATTAAAGACACATTGCTTACTTTGAAAGCCCAGGATCCCTAAAAACTGAGCAAAAGTCAAGTCTTTTACAGCAGGGTGTTTACCACTCACAACAGAATTGTTTCTGCCTTCCAGTGGAAAGCTCTGGGGCAGAGATGTCTTTGCCAGGCAATCACAAAACAATTGCTTCCGGGACTAAATACTTTCATTAAAAACATTTCTTGTCCTACAGCAATCTTGTTGCTCATAAACACCATGTACTGCCAACATAATTGGAACTAACATAAAAGGCACCTCTGTGTTTCAGGAGAACTTTTTGGACAAAGTGCTGCACGTGTCCTGTACCCAGTTTAATCAATGAAGAATGGAAAAGCCTCACGCCTTGAAAATCTCAATGTTGAAGACTATCTCTGTACAAACTGTGCTTTTTCTATTAGATTTTCACCACCCTGCCCTTCTACTGTCACAGCAGCTCCTAGGTCAGGGGCAGTAATGTCACCAGGAACGAGCTCTCCTGGATAACACCTGGAGGGATTTATTTCCTTCCTGCTCTCTGCAGGGTTATATCACATTAACTGTATCAGAAAGCTAAGCTTCTTTAAAAACCTGCACCAACTGCATACACAATAACCTTTCTAAGCTGCTTTATGTTTCTCCTGTAGGAATATTACTATATTGCTATAGATGAAAGTTTCCAAACTCTGCATCTGCCATTTTGCTATAAGTAGGACACACTGATACCCCCAGTTAAGACAACTTCCTTAATCTTAATGGGGCAGATGGCCTGGATTTGTGAGTGCCAACATTCCTGCTTCATTCATGCCCTCTTATCAGTTCGTGTCATTATGTTTTGCTTGGCACTTGAGAAACTCTAAAGAGCAGATTCAGAGTGGACTCTTTTAACCTTATACGCCTTCTTCCTCTCTCTGAACTGCCAAAATGGAGATCTGGAAAGTGAATTGTTATTTCTATGCATTTAAAAACAAAGCACCCACAGGAAACAATTTCTGGGGAACTGGTAATAGGCAAAAAGTATCTGAAAAAATGCTCTGGAAGGTCTCCTGTTTTAAATTTTTCCGCTCACCAGGTGTCCTTCCCCATACATCACTGAGTGGAATAAAGCTCAATTCTGCATTCTAGATAACAAATCACTTGCAGATATCCTTTATTTCATGCAGTGCTTCAACATCCACCTGGACATTCCTCCCAGGAATATATCTGAGTACTGTTCACTTCAAGTCCACACCAGGTTCTCACCCTTTTGTCTTTCATCACTTTGTCTTCTCTTTAAAAAAAAAAAACTTCATGAATATTGTGAAGGATTTTCCAAATGTGTGTTTTCATTTTTCTCTCTCCCTCCCTTCCTCCGGAAGTTATGCCTTTGTCTTCAGAGAGGATTCAAATTGGAAGAAATGGGAGGAAAAAAATTCTGCCAACACCTTCAGAAGGGGGATTGGCCTCCCTAGCACTGGAAATGGCATGAGGATAAAGCAGAGCAGACCAATGCTGTACAGAAGCCAAGGCTTCCTTGCTCCTCTGCCTTTTGCCATCACAGTCAGCACCTACACTGGGAGCACTGCAGCTCCAGGAAGAGAAATGGGGCATTTACAGGGATGGTTTCAACACCTTGTAGGGGTCTCTGCTTTTAGAGTTTGTTTCCTTATCTGTTCAAATCTCTTCAAGAGCTGATGATTGTGAATAGGCATCAAACCAACCTCACCAGACTCACTGACACCACCAAGTCACTGCTTATCTTTGTCCCTTGTCTTGAATTTGGCTGCTTGCTGAAGCCATTGTTGCACCTGGTTGAGCCTGAGTGCTGCTGAAACCTCCTTAATGTCTGTTTGATTTCATATCTCTCACACTCACAAAAACTGTTGCCTTGCTTATTTTATCTCCAGGTTTGAATTAGCTGATGCACCATTTGCTTTTCAGTAACTTCAGAAAGTGTCCTAGAGCAGAATGCATGCAGCTGAAACAAAATTGGAGGACAAAAAGAACAAAAACCTGTCATGGCTGCATTTTCATCTTTTGCCAAAACTTGGGTGGCAAGCTGTGAAAAGGGGCTTTTCTTCCTAAGAAGAGAGTACAGATGCAGACAGGGTAGAAAGGAACTGCCTTCAATTAATTAAGGTTAATTGAGGGAAAGTTGAACATAATTGCTGATGAACAGCTAAGGACAAAACCAGAGAAGAATTGATTTAAATAGTATTTTTTTAATGACTTGATCATAAAGACAAAATACCATGAAAAATCTGGAATTTGCTGTTTTTCACAGATAGGCCACATACCTATGAAACACATTAATTTCTGTTTTTGCCATCATTATGAAACGCTCAGGCTTTTCAGATGGGTTCTTCCGCCTGTAGAATCGTTTCCAGGTCACTACAGGTTAAGGCGTGGGTGCTCTACAATGTGTTGTCAGAAATGCATGACAATTGCTTTGGCTTCATTTACAAGACAAAAAAGAGTGCAAAATCTTTGTTCACTGAAGTTAAAATCCAGAAAGCCACCGATTTCTTCAGGCACAAAGAACCATTGTGCACTTTTACTCAAAGGACTTATTTCAGATAAAATGTAAGCATGTGAGAAAGAACAAACCTCAGAGGCCCCAAGAGGGAATTCATTTCACACATTTCTTTTGGAACAGCCTGTCTCACTCTTTGCACAGCACACCAAACAAGCAGACTCCATGTTTCATTAAAAGGCTCAATGTAGACAAAGCAAAAGATGAGCAATGATGAACAAAGCCCCACTGTGTAAGGTATATCTTACATACTGCAGGAGATGAGATATTGCCCCAAAGAGGTCACAGCCACAAAAGATATATAGCTACAGAAGTCTCCTTGCAGCATAAGGCATCATTTTGTTTTTCCAACAAAAATAAGCATTTTTTTTTCCTCAAAAAACATCCTGTCTAAAAAAAAAGGTTAAAAGGAATGTAATCCAGATTTTATGGAAGAAAATTCTGTACAGTGCTCATCAGGCAAAAAAAAAAATTCCATTACAGCAGAGTTCTGGTATCTGTACATCATCTCTGGCATGTTCTCCTCATTCTTTATGTTGATTGTGCAGCAATGCCCTTATTCTGTCATTTTGTGCGATATGTGATTCTTTTTACAGCTTTGAACAATATGTTCTCATATGAAATGTTCTTATGGCTGTACTGAACAGGCCATGAAATATCTAAATAGTCTCTTTTCAGACCAAGTGTTTGCATACTTGATTTACCAATCATGGTAGATAAATAGATAGATAGATGGATAGATAGATAGACAGACAGATAGATAAATAGATAGATAGACAGTAGAAACATGATCTTTAATAGACGTCACTTAAAAAGGAATTGAAAAACACTAACTTCAAAGTGGAGAAATGAAAATCTAAGGCTTAGAGAGCAACGTAATTTAATCCGTGTTTTCGTGTTTTTCATTATTATTTTATTCTCTTATGCTCTGGGACTGTAGGGACATATTTCAAGGGACTCCTCAATAAAGAAGCAGTAATTCAAAATGTCACCATAGGAGAATGCTGCAAAAGTCACAGACATTTTATTTTCTGGATTAGAATTCAAAGAATATATCTAATATCTGTAGATTGCACAGACATTGTCTAAGACTTGAGCTCTTTCAGATAAAACAGCTTGCTTAAAAAAAGCAGTTGGCATGAATCTAGACTTTATAAAAGCCTATCCAGTATTTAATGCAAGAATTCCATGTGATTTCACCTTCAGATAATTGAAAATTTTCTAAAAAGTCCAAGGTACCTGAAAATCAGTTCTATGTACAACATGACCTCAGAAGTTCCAAAGTGGCCTATATTTCCCTGGAGTTTTACATCCTGGAAGAATCCAGAATAATTTTATAAATTATGAGACATTGTTGACTCTATGTCCCAAGGACCGCTCTGCCAATGTTTTTGAGCATATTATTTAGTCTGCCTAAAGGAACCCCAGGTGAAGCCTGTCCATCTCTGTGGTGACACACATATGAAAACTCCTCAGGACAACACAAAAATATCTCACCTTGTTGAATAACTAGAAAGAATACAATACTCAGCATACAACAGCCCATATGAAAATTTGGCTATCACAATAAATAAACTAATGCTGCAATGGAATTTCTTCTTTAAATTAAATTAAATTAA
>VYXD01005272.1:0-11105 GCA_013397195.1 Hylia prasina
CTTCGCAGGAAAAGACAAAACCTTCCTAAAAAAAACCCCAGAAAACCAACCCAAATAGAAAAAAAGGAGAATGAATGAGTGTTGATTTTCTTTCTGTCAAACAGCACGTGCTGACACCTCTGGGAGTCCCTGAGAGAGCAGGAATTTGCTCAGGGAAATGAGAGCACATCAGGAGCATCAGCAGCAGCTCCTGCTCTGGTGGGAACATCCAAGGAGGGGGATCCTGGTGGGACTGAGGAGCAAAATGCTGCCCAAGCACTTGGGCTGGGACAGGCTTGCTGTCAAAAAACACATTTCCATTTTACAGCCAGTCCTGCCTAAGAAATGTCATCTGTGAGGGGCAGGAAGGCAGCATGGGGTGACCCTGACTCCACAGCTCACCCAGAGACAGGGAGATTTGCTCCTGGTGTGGAAAAGTGCTGATCCCTGAGGAAACCCTCAGCAGAGTTACTGCTCTCCTTGCTCCTGGAGATGTTCTGAGCTTGAAACCTCCCACTTTTCCTGGCAGGTTCCCTTGGCTTTGCCCCTGGAAGTCCAGGGAGCTGGCACAGCTTCTGTGTGCTCTGAGGAACCCCCGAGTGACCTCCCTGTGCTGTGCACAGACATTCCCTGGCTGCTCCCAGCTGGATAAAGTCACTTGGAGCTCTTTTATCTGGCTATGGAAATGAGAAAGGAGCCTGGAAGTTCCCAAGTTCAGGAATAATTGCCAATAACGTGGTGAAATTTATCCCTCCCTCAACCCCTCTCTTCTGTCAGCTGTTCCTGGCCAGGCCCGTTCAAAAAAACCCCAAAGATTCCCTGAATAATCCCAGTCTGCTGCGTGCCCCCCTAAAGGTCACTTTGCTCAGGGTTTGCTGAGGTGGTCAAGGACAGACAGGTTGGGAATGACTGAACAGGAGGAGGAGCAAATGTCTTGGGCAGGAAAGGTGGAAACCCTAATATTGGTCTGGAATGGAGACAAATGCCAAGCAAAATGCTCCTGATCTCATGGAATTATGGAATTATAGAATTCCTGAGTGGGAAGGGATCACCCAGTGCAGCTCCTGTCCCTGCCCAGAGCCCCAGCAATCCCCCCTGTCCATCCCTGGCAGTGCTGCCCAAAGGCTCCTGGAGCTCTGGCAGCCTCGGGGCCGTGCCCATTCCCTGGGGAGCCTGGGCACTGCCAGCACCTCTGGGGGAAGAGCCTTGCCCTAAAATCCACCCTCCATCCCTGCTGGCCCAGCTGCAGCTGCTCCCTGGGTGTGTCCCTGTGCCAGGAGCAGAGGATCATGATCTGGAGGCCTTTTCCCACCTAAATGATTCTTCTGAATAGCAGAAGGTTGTTGTTAATAATGATCTCCCCCAGACATTTCCCCTCAGAGGAGTTTTCAGTGCACTTGATCCCTTTATCTTCCAATATTTCTTTGTTTCCCTGTATCATCATCTACAATAAACAAACTTTTCACTTTGGATGTCTTGCCCTGTCCAGGCTGGGTTTTCTTTTTAACTGAGGAAACCCTTTGGAATTGCTTCTTTCTTATGGATCAGTTCTTCCATCTTTTGGGGTCTTTGACTGCTGAGTGGGTCAAACATTGGGGTATTTTGGTTTCCTGAGAGATCCTGAGACTTCATTTAATGTTTGATCACTGTTATGACACTTTGAGGTTGTTTGACCCCCATCTTTTCCCATAGGATCAGAGGAACAGCTGATCTGCTGCAATGTTGCTGCTTTCCAGAGGGATCCTGCCCTCCCAAAATGTTCACATCTGGTAAAAACCTGTCTCTAAATATTCCAGTAACTGCATGGCTGAAGGCCAGAGAGCACAGCAGGATGCACTGTCCTTAATTCCTGGTGGGGAGGGACACCTGGGATGGGCCTTTGTGGCTAAAGGAAAACCCCAGAGTCACAGAATCACCAGGATCACCAGGAGACTTTCATGGTCATCCAGCAGCACCCAAACCCTGTCCCCAAGGGCCACCTCCAGACTCCTCCTGAGCACTCCCACAGACAGTGACTCCAAACCTCCCTGGGCAGCTCATCCCAAGGCCTGACCACTCTGCCAGGGAAATTTCCTTTCCCAAGCTCCAAGCTCAGCCTCCCCTGGTGCAATTTGAGGCCATTTCCTCTCCTCCTTTCCCCTCGGGGCACGGCAGAAGAGACCTTGCTGTGCCCTCTGGCCAGGGAGTGGTGGAGAGCCATGAGGTCCTGCCAAGAAAAGCTCTGCTGCCTCAGCCCAGGCTGCAGGGATGGAGAAATCTGAGGCAGGAGGAGGCTGCAGTGCCCGGCTCTGTTGCTATGGTTTTATGTGTTGCTGTTGCAAAAGCTTCAGGGGATAAATGAGGGTGTTGGCTGCACAGAGTGTTGAACTGAAAAAGCAAACACGGATATTTCTGGCTGGGAAGAGCAGACCTGACACCTGAAATGCTCAGGGGTGTGTGTCCCTCAGAGGGGAAGAGAAACTTGAGGTGCCCACACTGATCCCTTTGAAATATTATGGGGTTCCCCATTCTTTCAGCTGTAATGAAAATATTGGTGCTGCAGCTGAACTGCACCAAACTCTGGGTACCTGAGAGCAGTGTCTGCTCAAAGCATCATGAAAGGCAAAGTACATCACTGACAGCAGCAATGGCTTGAGGTTTTTGGGTTTTTTTGGGGTTGTTTAATTGGTTGGTTGGTTGTTTTTCCAATGGTTTGGTTTGGAAGGGATCTTGAAGATCGCCCAGTGCCACCCCTGCCATGGGCAGGGACACCTCCCACTGTCCCAGGCTGCTCCAAGCCCCAGTGTCCAACCTGGCCTTGGGCACTGCCAGGGATCCAGGGGCAGCCACAGCTGCTCTGGGCACGCTGTGCCAGGGCCTGCCCACCCTGCCAGGGAACAATTCCTGTCCAAGATCCCACCCAGCCCTGCCCTCTGGCACTGGGAAGCCATTCCCTGTGTCCTGTCCCTGCAGCCCTTGGCAATTGTCTCTCTCCAGCCTTCTTGTAACCCCTTGAGGCCCTGGAGGGGGCTCTGAGGTGTATGAGAAGTACAAATGTCACCAAGGACAGTCACTGTCTGTCCCCACCTCCCCTCTGCTTCCATGGAGTGGAAAACCTGAATCCAGAGCTCCTGTGCCATCAGTGGCTGGAACCAGCAGCTGTGGTGGTGTGGAGTCCCCACTGTCCCTCATGTCCCTCATGTCCCTCATGTCCCTCTTCCAGGCTGCGAGCTGGGCCCTCTGCTCTGATCTCTGCACACTTGACAGCCACACTCTGAGTCCTGGGAATAAAAATGGATCCTGATCCATCACATTCAGAAGGGTTTTTTGTTGTCCTGGCATTTGCTGGGACAAAAACAATCTGTGGAGCTGAAGACTCACTGAAGAATCATGGTGGGCCCTCACAAGAGAGCCCTGGAGGGGCTGGAGCATGTCCAGGGCAGGGCAGGGAGCTGGGAAGGGGCTGGAGGCCCAGGAGGGGCTGAGGGAGCTGGGAAGGGGCTGAGCCTGGAGCAAAGGAGGCTCAGGGGGGACCTTGTGGCTCTGCACAAGTCCCTGCCAGGAGGGGACAGCCGGGGGGGTCGGGCTGTGCTGCCAGGGAACAGGGACAGGAGCAGAGGGAACGGCCTCAGGCTGGGCCAGGCCAGGCTCAGCTTGGACAGCAGCAGGAATTTGCCCATGGAAAGGGAGCTCAGGCCTTGGAAGAAGCTGCCCAGTAGACAGATCCCTGGAGGGATTTCAAAGCCATGTAGATGTGGCTCTTTGGCACGTGGTTTTGGGGTGGAATTGGTGGTGCTCTGTTACAGGCTGGACTCCATGGTCTTACAGGTCTTTTCCAACCTAAACCATTCTGTGATTCCAGGTACTTTCCACTTCCACACTGGACTCCAGAGACAAGAGGCTGAGGCTGCAGATGGTACCAGAGGGCCAAAGGTTTGTTCTTTGGCCTCAAGGAGACCTGAGGTTTTATTTGGGATTGCAGTGGGAAACAGTTCCCAGAACCTGTGGCCCAGGTGTGCAATGGTCACGGTCATCCCCTCCCACCTGCCACTTGTCACAGTCAACCCCTCCAGAGTCTGGGGTTTCCAGGGAATGGAAACTGGGAGAGGCAGCCCTGCCAAACCCTATTTTCCTGCCCAGCCCTGTCCTCCCAAAGCAGAGGGAGGCACAGCAGCAGTTGCAGTGCCAGGCCCTGGGTTTGGCAGGGCCCTGCCAGAGGCCACTGATTGCCACAGCTCCCGTGGGCAGGGACAGCTCAGTGTCTGACAGGGCTGGATTCCCACGGCAGCACTCCTGCCTTCCAGTCTCATTCCTTCTCCTTTCATCTCCTCACCACAGTGGCCTGGGAATGGATCCAAGTCCTGAATCTCCTGATTCACCTCATCCCCATCTCCCCTCACACTGCTCAGCTGTGGGACCTTCGTGCCACAGGACGCTGGAGGTGCAAACATTCCAAAAGGGGTTGATTCACAGAGGGAAAATGCATCCAGAGGGTTTCAGTAAAAGGACATCTTGTCCAGTCCCAGCAGAGGATTAGTCTGGGGAGGTGTGGCCACGTCTGCCCCACTTGCATGTCCTTCCTTAATCCCTCAGGTTTGTCCATTCCCTCGATGGATTTCTTCACCTAAAACCTCCCCACCCTGTCTGGGAAAGGGGAGGGAGAAGCAGGAAAGAGGAGGGTGGGAAAAGGAAAAAAAAAGCATGTGGGGATTGAGCTGTCCATGGGAAGCAGAGGAGACCAAGGAAGGATGCCAAGGTCACCTGGATGCTCCTGTCAGATCTTCCCTTGTGGGGCAAAGGTGCTGGGACTTCATGGAGCTTTGGATGGGACAAGGGGAATAAAAAGGGGAGGGCAGGGGAGCAGCCAGAGCCTTTCTAGAAGGTTCTTTGGGGCTCAGAACAGAAATCCCAGCTTGCCCTGCTCAGGGTGCTTTGTGTGCCAGAGTGTCCCTCTTGGACTCATGGCTGAGCCAGGAGGGACATCCTCATGTTGGTGTATTCCATGGATGTTGGTATACTCCATGGACGTTGGTGCATTCCATGGACATTGGTGTATTCCATGGACTTTGGTGTATTCCATGGATGTTGGTGCATTCCATGGACATTGGTGTATTCCATGGACTTTGGTGTAGTGCATGGACGTTGGTGCATTCCATGGACATTGGTGTATTCCATGGATGTTGGTATACTCTATGGACATTGGTGCATTGCATGGACATTGGTGTAGTCCATGGACATTGGTGTAGTCCATGGACGTTGGTGCATTCCATGGACATTGGTGTATTCCATGGACGTTGGTGCACTCCATAGATGTTGGTGTACTCCATGGTCATTGGTATATTCCATGGACATTGGTGCACTCCATAGATGTTGGTGTACTCCATGGTCATTGGTATATTCCATGCACATTGGTGTATTCCATAGATCTTACTGTATTCCATAGATGTTGGTGTGTTCCATGGACATTGGTGTATTCCATGGGTGTTGGTGCATTCCATGGTTGTGTGTATTCTATGGACATTGGTGTATTCCATGGGTGTTGGTGCATTCCATGGTTGTGTGTATTCTATGGACATTGGTGTATTCCATTGACATGGGTGTACTCCCTGGACGTTGGTGTAGTCCATGGACATTGGTGCATTCCATGGATGATGGTGCACTCCATGGATGTTGGTGTATTCCATGGACATTGTTGTATTCCATGGACATTGTTGTATTCCATGGACATGGGTGTACTCCCTGGATGTTGGTGTATTCCATGGATGTTGGTGTATTCCATGGACATTGGTGTATTCCATGGATGTTCAGAGTGGGTTTGATGGCAGCTGCGAGGTGGATCAGGATGGATGTGCAGGGATACTTGGGCTGGCTTTGGTCCCAGCCCCACCCGCATGGATCAAAACCAAAGTGGTCCTGCTCCCCTGGCTCATGTGAAATCCATGGAATTCCATGGGGGAATTGGGATGGAACAGCACCTGGAGAACCTGAACTGGAGCAAAGTTCCCATCAACACCCACTTTCATGGAGTGTGGTGTTGGTAACCCACACATTCATGGAATTACAGAATTATTCCTGAGAAGTGGATGGAGGAGTGAAGGATCTGTTTCCATAATTCCTCAGGAAAACAAGTGGCCTGATCCCCATGGGCAGGAGAATTCCACCACTTCCCTGACTTCTTAGCAAGGATGTGCTTCTAGGCACGTTTTAAAACAAGGCTGTTTAGAAGACAGAGGGCTGAAGTCCAGGATTAAATCCCAGCCCTCCTGGGCTCTGAAAAAATCCAGGACACTCCTGGGCCTTGTTCTGTTGGAAGCTTTTCCCAGTATTCTCGTTTCCACTGCCACGGAAAGGAAACATCCTCTAGACCAGGTTGCAAACCAGACGTAGGAACTCACCAGTTTACGTATCTTAATCCCTTCTATTTTTAATTACTATTTTATTCTTGTTACTAAAGTGTCAGGGAGGAGAAATGGGTTGGAGTTCCACCTCAACCTGAGGGAGGATGTCTTTCCACGGAGCCCTGGAACAGCTGCCCAGGGAGGTGATGGATTCCCCCTCTCTGGAGACATCCCAAACCCACCTGGATGTGTCCCTGTGTCACCTGCTCAGGGTGACCCTGCCTGGGCAGGGGGTTGCACTGGGTGATCTCCAGAGGTCCCTTCCAACCATAACAATTCCGGGATTCTGGGATGGTGTTACTGGTGAGGTCTGGGCTGTGTTTGTGCCACAGGCAGGAACTGGAGGAACAAATCCTGCCAGAATTCTGGGATGAGCACCTGGCCACTGGGTACAACCTGTGCCGAGCTCAGAGTTTGGCAGAAACATCAAGTCAGGTCTAGAACTGTTGCATATTTAGGGTTTGCTGGTTATTTTTTTATTATTTATTGTAAAGAGGTGCTGGTTATTTTTAACTTGATACAACCCAGAGAGGCTCATTCCCATTCCTGGGACTGTGATGCAGTCCTGGGACTGTGGACCCAGTTGGGTGCTGCACAGTCAGAGGGGAAGCAAAGGCCAGGTCAGGATGTTTGAATGACCCAGAAAACCGGGGCAGCCACCCCACACGACCTCCTGCAGTGGCATCTTCTGGGCCCGACTGTCGGAGAAAGTTCCATTCCCACTGCTGTTTATTTTGGCAGGAAAAAATCTCAGTTTGACACACACGACCGTCCCGGGAGGCCATGGAGGCCAAAACTCATCCCGAGGCCGCAGAAAACCCGGAGACTCGGGGTTGTGTGGGGCTTCCCACACGGTTAAAAACAAGCAGAGCTGATCATTTCCAACCCAGGGAAGGCAAACAAGGGTGTCAGCACAGGAGTTAAGAAATCCCTGCCCATGAAACCTGGGATGTGTTGCGTGAGCAGGGGAACATTCCTCGTTTCTTGTTTCCTCCCCCTGCCTTGACCTTGGGCCCGTTTGCGATCCTCTTGCGCAAACGGGCCTTGCAACCCAGCTCCTGCTTCCAGCAGAAAATCCTCGCCTCTGGAGGGGCAGGCAGAGGCCAGCCCTGCCCTGGCACCCTGCCTGGGCTCCAGGGTGACGGTCTGGTGGCACCCAGGGGACCTGGCACCCCTGGGGATGCTCTGGATCCTGCACTGAGCCTGCTCTGAGCTGGGCTGGCTTCCCAATATCCCGTATCCAGCACCAGCTCGCTCAGGAAGGTTCTGGAAGCCTGGGGAAGTCCTCCTGCTGGTCTGCTGGGTCACAGGGGGGCATCTCCCTTGCTGGGGTGGCTCCCAGGGTGAGGGGGTGTGGGATTTGGGAGATAATCTGCACTCCAGAACTCTGGGTATTCCCATGCTCCAGGAGGGCATGGAGTGATTCCCGGTATTCTCATCGTGTTCCCACTGCCATGGGACGGGAACATCCCCTAGACCAGGTTGCAAACCAGACGTAGGAACTCACCAGTTTACGTATCTTAATCCCTTCTATTTTTAATTACTATTTTATTCTTGTTACTAAAGTGTCAGGGAGGAGAAATGGGTTGGAGTTCCACGGGGGGAGAGTGGTTGTAAGATGAAGGAGGGCAGGGTTAGAGTGGATTTTTGGGAAGGAATTGTTCCCTGGCAGGGTGGGCAGGCCCTGGAGTAGAATTCCCAGAGCAGCTGTGGCTGCCCCTGGATCCCGGGCAGTGCCCAAGGCCAGGTTGGGCACTGGGGCTTGGAGCAGCCTGGGACAGTGGGAGGTGTCCCTGCCATGGCAGAGGGGTGGGAATGGGACAATCTTCAGGATCCCTCCTAACCCAAATCATCCCACGGTTCCAGCAAATCCACGGAGATATTCAGCAGCCTCCTCCCAGCTCTCTGAAATCAGCTGGAACCTTCCTGCTGCCATTTGGGGAGGCAGGGAAGGTGCAGTTCCCTTCATCCTGCTGGGAAGTGCCTCTCACTTCAGTCCCTGCCTGACTTGGAGCTGGAGCTGCTCCGCACGGAGATGATTTCCTGAGCCGGAGCCTCCCCTGGGAGCTGGAGTGGATCCAGCAGGAGGTTATCCCGGGTAAGCTGCCTGAGGGATTTCAACAGATAATTCTGTGCATCTCTAGAACACCCTGGCTGGAGAACAGTAATCTTTTAATTGGATTCCCTCTGGATAATTGCCCTGCTGGAGCTGCTCGTGTCCAGCTCTCTAGAAAGGCATTCTGGTGTCTCCATGGAAGGCTCCAGAAACAGCTCCAGGAGAAAGCCAGGAAGTGTTGATTCACTTTGGAATTTCTGCAATACTCTGAGTGTGATGGCCAGAAAAGCCTGGATTATACATTTATCCCACCAACGTCATGGAAGTGCCTTTTGATCCTGCTTTATTGTGGTTCCAGTGCCACATTTAAGAACCATGAGTTGAGTATTTCTGGCGCTGCCTTTCACTGACCTGAGGAAGGAACAAAGATAAGGAATTACCATTTTCATCAAAATTCATGTTCATTTTGAAAACAAATCAGATTTTTCACGGTGTGTCTGCAGACCTTGGTGTCTGTGTAAATCTGGGATTGTATGCAGTGCCCAACCTGGGGGGGCACGAAATCATGATTCCTGATTTTCAGGAATTTGCTGCTGTTCTAGTGGCAGGAAAAAACAGCACAAGTTTTTTAAGGCAAATTGGTTGTAATAGACACCAGATCGCAGCTGAAAACCAGGATTTTGTCCCACAAACATCCAAGAGTCTGGAGTCAAGTGGGTGTTTATTTGTTTGTCTGCTCCTCGTCTGCTCTGGTGACCTTCAGCTTGTTGTCCCTGTGGAGCTGGAAATCAGTGGATTGCATGGGACAGACTCCTGGTTTTGCATGAGTGCCTCCACTGAGGTTATCCCAAAAGCTATTCCAAGGGAAAAGCCAGCACTGACCTCTTCAGGGATGTAATTCAGGAATTTTGTTTGACAGGGAGACAGAGCTGACCTTCCTGACAGCAGTTCCCTCAAATACGAATCCAGACCTGGATGAATCTGTGGAAGGAGCTGAGCCTCAGCTCTGGGTATTCCTCATGTTGATCCATTCCTATTTGAGCTGGGATTTCAGTGCTGTGCCATGAGTGCTGATCCCAAATAGAAAGGTTCCTCCTGGCAAACTGATCCTCCTCCAGAGCAACCCCCAAAGATTCAAATTCCAAATGGTGGAATGGTTTGGATGGTTTGGCTGGAGACAAAGAGCCTTGAACTGGAGGGATCCCCATCTCTGGGAGCTGATTTTGCCAACCCACACCCAGAATGATCAAATTCTGCATTATTGAAATGCAAACACAGATCCCACAGCTCAGGGCTCACCTGGAGTAATTTATTCCCAGAAGGGAGCTCTCAAATCTCTCATCAAACCGTGAATTTCTCTTAAAACTGATCCCTAAAACTTCGTATTTTGTGCTTTGTTCGGGTTTCAACTTTGATAAATAGACTAGATATTGCTGAGACTATCAGAATTAAAACCACAAGTGGTCAAGGGTGGCTTGGGGAGTGATGTGTCACTTGTGTCCCCACTTATCAGGAGCCCAAACCTGTGGGGAGGACTTTTGTTCCCATTCCTCACTCCAAAAGGCTCCGTCTCAGCCTGTGCCTGGCTGAGCATGGAGCTGTTTGTTTGATCTCCAGCTCTGCCTAAACATCCTGAGAAACGAGAGGGAGCCTGATTAGGTAGAAAAATATCTGGGGCACTTTTGCCAGGGAAGCAGGAGAGGATTTAATCCCGTCCAGAGACACATTTTCCCCTAAATCAGGACAGAGGGATGCCCCTTGGTTTTTCTCTTGGAGCACCCTGCAGGATGTAGACCCCATCTCCAGTTGGAATAATTTCTCTCAATCCCTTTTCCTATTGGAAGGGACAATTAAAGAAACAAAATATTCATCTTTCCCACTGGATATCATTCCAGTAAAAAAGTCCATGTCAACAAAAATCCATGTCAACAAAAAGTCCATGTCAAAAGTCCATGGTGACCCAAAATGGGATCCTCCTGCTTTTTTACACATGTAGATAAAAAAAGTATAAAACAAAAAAAGCAAACCTATAAAAAATAAACTATAAACCAAATAGGCCATGAAGAATTGGCCAAATAGGAAGAAGTGATTTGTGCCCATAAATTACATGCATTTTGAGTACTTGGCTGGAATGATGGATATATTCCTGTCTGGAATTCTCTAAGGTGTAACCAGGTGCTTTAACCTGTCCTTTGACAAGGGACAATGATTTTAAACTGGCAGAGAAGAGAATTAGATGGGATATTGGGAAGAAATTCCTCCCTGGCAGGGTGGGCAGGCCCTGGCACAGGGTGCCCAGAGCAGCTGTGGCTGCCCCTGGATCCCTGGCAGTGCCCAAGGCCAGGTTTCCTGGAGACAGGACCACAATGGACTCCATAAATTCAAAAGAAAGCATGGATGAGCTGAGTCTCTTTCAGAAAAGCAAAGGAAAGTGTAAATCTTCAAGGGGTGTTATCCACATTTATATCAGTGAGACTGAGGAACCAAAACACCTTTGAGAATTTGGGTGGTTTGTCCCATGGGACCGAAACTCCCATAATGGGCAACGGAGCTGGGGAAGGGGCTGGAGAGGGAGTCACAGGAGAATCCCAGGATTCCTTGATGCCTCAAGTTTTATCTTTGATGCATTTCAGACTCTGTGCTGCCCAGGGTGCGGCTCTGAGCTCACACTCAGGGTCACTCAGCTCTGCACA
>VYXD01005272.1:11376-23090 GCA_013397195.1 Hylia prasina
CCCCTCCTGGCAGGGACTTGTGCAGAGCCACAAGGTCCCCCCTGAGCCTCCTTTGCTCCAGGCTCAGCCCCTTCCCAGCTCCCTCAGCCCCTCCTGGGCCTCCAGCCCCTTCCCAGCTCCCTGCCCTGCCCTGGACACGCTCCAGCCCCTCCAGGGCTCTCCTGCAGGAGCCACAACTGGACACACCACTGGAGCACAGAGGGACAATCCCTGCCCTGCTCCTGCTGGACACACAGTTCGGCCCCTGCAGACCTGGAATCAACATTTTCCGCTTTTCAAACTGGAATTTGGCCACCAAAACCTGTTCCCCCTCTGAGCCGGCACCTTTTGGCTTCCTCACCTCCCTGCCTGCCCCCAGCCAAGGAAAAGCAGGATCGTGCCGCTCCAGCCCGGCTGGTGCTTTCGGGAGCCACCACAGCGTGTCCCCACAGAGCCGTGCTTCCATCCCTGCTCCATCCCTGCTCCATCCCTGCTCCATCCCTGCGCCTTCCCGCAGCAACGCGTCCAACCGCGACTCATCTGCATGGCCATAAATCCCCCCTCCAGCGCTGCTCCAGCCACTGCCACGGGCAGGGCTGGCAGGAAAACGCTCCTGACCTTCAGTGGTGCCCGATCCACCCGGCCAGGCGAGGACGGAGTGGTAAAAAAAGAAACAAAAAAAACCCAACCAAGCGAGCGGCAGAGAAATCCCGACGGCGGGGAGAGGTCACGGTTCAAGGTCTGCTGCTCATTAGGGAGGAATAACACCAGGAGCCGGCCTCGTTTGCATAATGGGTTTCATGCTGGGTTCCGACAGTCCCAAAACCAGCGGCTGACACGGAGTGGGGATAGGTTAGAAATTAGGGAGAAATTCTTCCCTGTGAGGGTGGGAAGATGCTGGCCCAGAGAAGCTGTGGCTGCCCCTGGATCCCTGGGAGTGTTGCCTGCAGGGATATTTCATGGAGTGGAGCTGCAGGAGCTGTGGGATACAGGGAAGTCTCTGGCCAGATGGGAGGAAAGGCAAATTGGGGAGCAAAAAGGAAAATAAAAGGATTCCTTCAAGATCAGGAGGAAGAGCAACCATTTGAGATGGGGAGAAAGACTTCGGCCTCAATTGTGAAGAGTTTCAGGAAGCCCAGGGACAGGAAAAGTCTCCTGGAGGGAGCTGGGAAGGGGCTGAGCCTGGAGCAAAGGAGGCTCAGGNGCCAGCAGTGCTGAGGTCAGGGATACCTCCAGCAGTGACAAGGAGCAGAGCTGGGGCACAGATGTCACCCAGATGTCACTGCCAGGCACTGAGCAGCAGCACTGGGATCCCTCCTGGTAGAAGGCCAGGAGTGGGTTAACTGTAGGAGATCTATAAGCTCATGGAGTAAATGAGGTGGAGCCAGCAGTGCTGAGGTCAGGGATACCTCCAGCAGTGACAAGGAGCAGAGCTGGGGCACAGATGTCACCCAGATGTCACTGCCAGGCACTGAGCAGCAGCACTGAGATCCCTCCTGGTAGAAGGCCAGGAGTGGGTTTGATCAACTAAACCCAATGGGATTTTTTCTTTCAGGTCACAGCGCTTCCCTACAGATCTGCCTGTTCCTGCTTTGATCTCTGCACCCCAACAATCCCCCCTGGGCATCCCTGGCAGTGCTGCCCAAAGGCTCCTGGAGCTCTGGCAGCCCTGGGGCTGTGCCCATTCCCTGGGGAGCCTGGGCAGTGCCAGCACCTCTGGGGGAAGAGCTTGGCCCTAAAATCCAACCTCCATCCCTCCTGGCCCAGCTGCAGCTGCTCCCTGGGTGCTGTCAGGGCACAGGGAGCAGAGATGGGAGCTGCCCCTCAGGAGGAGCTGCAGTGGGACCTTCAGGCTCCTGGAGCTCCTTGACATGGGTCCAGCAGGGAACTGAGGGCCCTGGGGCTGTTTCAACTCTACTGTTTTTTGTTCCTCTTGATTTTTGGTGAGAGGTGCCATGGACCCCCCTTTCTTCCAGCCTCTGTCACCTCAGGGTTTGGGAGGCAGATGAGCAAATCCCCCTTATCCTGGAGCCACTGCCATGAGCAGCTGGCAGAGGGATCTGAGCTGTGCCTTGCAGCCTGCAGAAGGAAAAGGTCAGGCCAGCATGTGATGACCCCCCTGAGCTTCTTCCCAGTGCCATGACCCTTCTCCCTGGGCACAGGGAATGTGAGTGACCTCTGGAATTGCACGCTGCCAGTGGTTCCAGATGTGCAGTGAAATGGGAGCTGCCTTTCAGGAATGATTCCTTGCCAGGAGCTCCTCAGTGTGAGGCCAGTGCTGATTGCTGGTCCTTGACCACAGGATTACACTTGTCAGCCACGAAGGATTTGTGACCACATTGCCTCTCTCTGCACTCGCTGACCTGCAGGACATTCCTCACCCCTGTCCCTGGTGTCTCACCCCACGGACATTCCCACCCTGTCCCTTTGCTGCAGGAGCAGCTGCTCCCCCTGGGGCAGGGGGGTGAGGACATGACCCCTTGGGCTGTTTATGGAGGAGACTGAGAGGAGACTCACTGCAGGTACAACTTTCTTGTGAAGGGAAAAGGAGGGACAGCTCCACTCTCTGCTCCCTGTGACCTGAGAGCACCCAGGGAGCAGCTGCAGCTGTGCCAGCAGGGATGGAGGTTGGATTTTAGGGCAAGGCTCTTCCCCCAGAGGTGCTGGCACTGCCCAGGCTCCCCAGGGAATGGGCACGGCCCCGAGGCTGCCAGAGCTCCAGGAGCCTTTGGGCAGCACTGCCAGGGATGGACAGGGGGGATTGTTGGGGGGTCTGGGGTGGGACAGGGTGGTCCTTGTGGGTTTATTGCCACCCAGGATATTCCATGATCCTGTGATCTCTCTCAGGCATTTGGCAGGAGCTCAGGATGGGGCTGAATTCCCCATGGTCATTTGGATGGTCCCAGAGCTGATAACGATGGCAGGGCAGACAATCCCAGTGTGGGGCTGGAATTTCGTGTCAACAGCAGGGCAGCAAACACCTGGCAGGGATGGCAGGTGGGGATTTCCAGGAGGGACAGGGATTGTGGTGACCTGAGAGGCCCAGGTACAGCCAAACCTTCTGTGAGTGACAAATTTGGGCAGCACTGATCCAAAGAGGGGGAGACGCTTTCCCAGTCCCTGGGCAGTGGGAACAGGGAATAATCCATGCAGTGAGTGCACGGCTCTGCCCAGGGGCACTGCCCTGGAATGTGGTGTGGGATCATGGAAAGTCAGGAGCTGCCTGGTCTGGCCTCGTGCTCCAGAGAAGTCCAGACTGAGGGCAAGGCTTGAAATGCTGCTGGGATCTGGGGGAGAACTGTGCCATTCCTATGGGATTTCCTCCAGGGAGAGGGATGGTGCAGCTCCAGGTGCAGCACAGACAGACAGGGATCCCTGGATTTCTTTCACTGGAATTTGGAATTGCTGCTGGAATGACCCACCCCACTGTGGCTGTGGGATTCCTCCCTGTCCCAGGCCACCCGTGGAGTGACAAAAAAAATTTCCTATGGAACTCCAACTCCTCACCTCTTCCATTCCTGATGAGTTACTAATTGCTGTTCATTAATAAAGGTGACCCGAAAGTGTCTTCTCAGCAGTACAAGCATGGAAGTGTTCCAGGCCAGGTTGGACATTGGGGCTTGGAGCAACCTGGGATAGTGGAAGGTGTCCCTGCCCATGGAATGGGATGATCTTTAAGGTCCCTTCCAACCCAAACCATCTGGGATTCCACAGCAGGATAATTGTCCCTTCCAAGCCAGGCTCCATGTAGGATTCCTCAGCTGCTATTCCAGCTCCAAGCCCTCCAGACATCAGGGAGATGTTTTTAAGCAAGAAAAACAAAAGCAAGGGCACAAGGAAGATTCCAGCACTTCCAATCCCGCTCAGTTCTCCTGATTTAACTGGACAAACAACTCCCTGACACAAAAGCTCGTGAAACACATTCCAGTAAAGGATTAGAAATTTAACTTCAGCTTTTCCAGCCCCTTGGGGATAACCCAGCTCCTGGGTTTGTGCTTACACAGGGAAAAAGGGCCAGGAATGAGTTGGGGTGACGGCTTGCTTGGGCTGTTGGACACAAATTGTCCCCTGCAGACGCAGGGATGAGTCCAGCAGCTCTGGCTGTGCTGTCAAATCCCAACCCTCAGCAGATTTGCCCTTCTTAGAAATGTGGTTACACGGTTTCCCCCTCAGTCTGGAACAACAAAAGTGGGGTTTTTCCACTCTCCCATAAAGCAAAAGTGAACTCTTTGCTCCAACTTTCACTCACCCAAGCAAATTTCACCTCCAGGCAAACACCACCCATGGAAAACTCCGTGTCCAAAGGTGAGTGTTTTGGAAAGTCAGGAGAGTGTGAAAAATAGGGGCCACAATGGAAACTATTCCTGCAGCAGTAGGCAAAGGATTGGATTCCCATCTTGGATTCCTTCTCCACAGCATCCCCAGCCAAGGCTGTCACACACCAAGGGCAAACAAAGCCAACAATGGAGTGACCAAAATTCAATGTTATTCCACAGAACATAGTTGAGGTGAGGGGAGTAATGTGGGGTGGAAGCTGAGGTTAAGTGAACACAAAGGAGAAGGAATTTGGGCACTTTGGGGGATGTGTAGGGAATATTTTCCCTTCGCATCTGGTGCAAATTGGAGCTTGCCAGGCACAAAATCCATACCCTGGGCCAAGCCAGTGGTTGGGCTTAAAAACAAAGCAATTGTCTTCGAAAACTTAAATATTGTTTCTCTAGGATTTGTGGTTGTGTAGCCTCGAGATATTCCATAGGGAATGCTGGGAGTGCCAGGGTGAGGTGAAGTGACCCTGCTGGGGCCAGGCTGGGAGGTTTCAGGGAAAGGCTCCAGGACCTCTGAGCTGAGGTGCCTGAGGAGACTCAGGGAGGTGACACTTCCAAAAGAAGGTGTTGGTTGGGGAGGAGTGAGTGCTTCCCTCCCCACCTTCCCTGTACTCTCTCCCTGTCCCCTGGCTGCTGCATTTTGGTTTTTGTAAATGCTGTGGTTTCTTAGTTTGTCCTTCCCTGTGCACTGCTCTGCTGAGGGGGACAGGGAGGCTGGAGAAAGGCAGAGATCCACAGGCAGTGGCAAAATCTGCTGCTTCATCCCAGAATCCCAGGATCCCTGAGACTGGAAAAGATTTCCACGGCCAGGCAGTCCCAGCTGTGCCCACCTTGTCCCCAGCCCAGAGCTCTGAGTGCCACCTCCAGGGGACACCTCCAGGGATGGGCACTCCAAAGCTCCCTGGGCAGCCCCTGCCNTGCCAGGGGGAAATTCCAGCAGATCCAACCCTCCTGGAATAAAAGGCTTTCCAAGGTTGCTTGGCTGAGACCTCTCCTTTGGTTTTTCCTTGTTCCTTTACATAAAACACATTCCCTGGTGGAAACTGAGATTCCAGATGAGCCCAAATCCTTCTGCTCAAACCAATTCCCTGCCCACCTTGCCCATGGCTCCTCCACTGGACCAGGACTCTTCCCATCCTCCTCACGATTCCTGTTCCCTCATCCCTGCCTCCATCACTTTTTGCCTCTCCTTTTCTGTTCCTTAAGTCTCAACATCACTTTTGACATTTGGATTATGGAAAAAAATCCTCCAGAGTGTCCTTGTTAGCCATAGAACGCTCTTCCATGTCTTCTCCAGTCTTCTGAGCATGACAATATGGACATTTGGAATGAGGACATGGAAGCACGGGACATTCTGCAAAGCCAACATTTCCCAAATATTTTATTATGTGGGAAGAGCAGGAATGAAGCACTTGTTGAGGCATCTCTGCTCTGACTCAGAACTCTGAGGTTCCTCTGCCAGGGAGAGGAAGATCCCAATCAGGCACAATTTTATGGGAGTATTGATGCAGTGGGAACATCTGGGATGGACAAAAGCATGGCCAGGGCTCCCTGTATCCACCAAAAATCCAGGAATCCAAACAAACACAGCAAGTCCTGAAAAATATCCTAATTATCCCAAAAATATCCTAAACCCAGGCAGAATTTAGAGGCAGAAGAAGAGGTTGGGATCCAGAAAATCCGAGAACATGGGAACAAAGTCACCTTTAGCACAGAGACATTTCTGTTCCATGGACAACTGGGATTATCCTTTCTTATGGATTTGTATCTGGAGGTTGATTTTGGTAGGGAGGGCCAGGACACAGGGAATGGCTTCCCAGTGCCAGAGGGCAGGGCTGGGTGGGATCTGGGGCAGGAATTGTTCCCTGGCAGGGTGGGCAGGCCCTGGCACAGGGTGCCCAGAGCAGCTGTGGCTGCCCCTGGATCCCTGGCAGTGCCCAAGGCCAGGTTGGACATTGGGGATAATGGGAGTGGGATGGGACTGTATGGGCTTTAAGGTCCATCCCAACTCAAACCAGTCTGCAATTATTTGTTTTCAGACTCCCCTTTCTTTGTTTTCTCTCACAGCAGCCGTGGGCTCTGCCTGCTGCCAGCTCTGCTCTGCAGGATTTTCTCCTGAAATCCTGAAGTCCTGCCATCCCTGTTCTGCATCCATTTATTGTCTCCTGTCACTGTCCATAAAATCTCTGGAGCAGAGCTGAGATTTTTGCTGTTCCCACCACAAGGAGACACAAACCTGGAGATGAAGTTTCTGAGGCAACACGGTGCGGCAGGAAGAAATGACATCCCATGGGTGACAGAAATAACAAAAATCCAGGCATTTCCCAGAGGGGAGTGATGCAGCAGGATGTGATTCTAATTATCCTGCAAGGTCAAGAGAGCCAGGAGATCATGGACTCACTGAAGGAACTGGGTTGGAAGGGACCTTGAATCCCACCCAGTGCCATCCCTGCCATGGCAGGGACACCTCCCAGTGTCCCAGGCTGCTCCAAGCTGGCCTGGGACATTTCCAGAGATGAAAAAAACTGGCATAATGGAAGATGAGATGATCTTTAATCCAACCCTAAACCAGTCTGGGATTGCTCGATCCACTCTCCCATTTTGTTGTTCCTTTGGTTCATGCTGTGGGTGATGGACACCGAGGAACAGACTCATCCCAAGGCTGCTGCCAGGCTGGAGCAGCTCCTGGAAGAGCTGCACTGCAGAGCCTGCTTGTCCTGCCTGAAAAAACAGACTGAACCTAAATATCTGCAGCGTTGCTTCAATCCCTGACCCGTCAGAGCCGTGACAAATGTCCCTCTGCAGTGACAAATTCCAGGGGAGGCTGGAGCGGGATCGATGCTGATTTATCACACTCCAGGCTGTCCTTGCCAGCAGTGATGACTCTCTGCAGATGGAGAGGCAAGAAAAGGCTGGGATGGCTCCTGAGCTGTATCCAGGGAGGAAAAGGAGCCATTGTGTGAGTGCAGCTGCCTCACTGGGCCCCTGCAAGGAGTGGGCAGTGGCCTCTGGCAAGGCCCTGAGTGGTTTGGCTGCTCCACGAACTGTGGAAAACAGGGAGAGAGGCTTTGGGATTGAGGGGAAATGTAAGGGATGAGTGGCTGTTATCCACAGCTCCTGCCCCTCGGAGGCTGCAGTGGAGGAACCAAGGGTAATAAAGCTGTGGGGCTGGCAGGGGGTGCTTTAGATGGGGTTCTGCTCAAACAGTTACTCCTTTCAGGCTGTTTTCTTGCTTTAAAGCTGGTTTTAATGTGTGGTTTTAGCAATTATTTATGACAAGCAGAGAACTCTGCACCACTCAGGGGCATCAAGGTCACCTCAGAAGGGTTGTGGGTTTTCCCTGGAGACACAGGGAGGTTCTTTTGGAGGAATTCTGTTTATTCAAACAGAAGAAGTGTCACAGAATCATGGAAAAGTTTGGGTTGGAAGGAATCTTAAAGATCATCCCATTCCCACTCCCTGCCATGGGCAAGGACAATTCCCCTGTCCCAGGCTGCTCCAAGCCCCAGTGTCCAACCTGGCACTGCCACAGCTGCTCTGGGCAGAGAAACTCTCAGATGCCACTGAAGTTATCCAGGATTTTCAGATCCATTCAGGCACTGGACATCCCTAAATCACCTGGAAAACAGTGACCCGTATACAGTTATTCACTAAAATGATCTGGAGCTTTAAGAATTCCATAACCAGGCCCTCAGTGGTCTATGCTGGGGCAGCCCAGATTCACACAGGGTAGAGATGTGGCTGTGAAGATCCTGTGATTTTTTTAAAAATTTTTCCCATTTAGGGACAAGATTCCAAGGAGCTGCTGCTCATCCCCTGCTCTCAGTTCACGACTAAAACCTGGTTCTGCTGCAGCCTTAACTATTTTCCTTCTTTTCTGGTCTTTTCCTCTGGAACCCAGAGGGAAAAATCCGGCACACAAAGCAGGAGCTTCCTGTTGCAATGCCATGAATGTTCCCTGTGGATGCAGAGCATTCCTAGAGGGACAGTGAACATTTCACCTGGAAGAGCAGCTGGTTTGAGCCTCTCAGGGCCAGAGGTGAAGTGTGGCATCCCTCAAATCCTTCCTTCATGGCAGCAAGGAGCTGAATTCCCAAGGCCCAACTCCTTCCCTGTTTGCCTGCTCCGAAGGTAAATCCTGCCACCAGCACAGGGAATGAATCCAGGAGAGAAAGTCTGGATGGAAAACAATGGGAGGAAGTGAACATTTTCCAAAAACAATGAGTGGGCTTTAAGGGAAGGGGTATTGGAGGGTGAAAATTCCTGTCAATGAGCAGCTCTCCTCGGGAGGATCCAACACCCAGCAGAAATATGCAGGGATAAGTGGGAACATGACTCCTCGTGCAGGGAAAACAAAATGATCCCATCCCAGGCTGTAATGACATCCCAAGAACTTTGGAGGTGATGCAAAAATTTCCACTGGATAAGGTTGGGATGGGATCTGCAGCAAATGAACACTACAGGGAATCCAGGTCCGAGCAGTGGGATCATCACTGTGTTCAGTAAAGAGGCTGGGAAACGGTTTTATTTTGGGAAGGCTCCCCAGGGAAAAGATTTCATCCTTAGTGGACTCCTGAGAACCATCATTCCTACAGACAGAACTCCCTGCTTCTCCTGAGATGGGGAAACCACAGCATCTCCAGGGGGGGAAAAGACACTCAAGGTCATCCAGTGACCTGGAATAAAAGTGGGATGGGATGAGGGGAAGGTGAGGGGAGACCTAGAGGTGTGAAAGGGAAGAGTGGTGAGCCAAGGGACTGAAGATCCCAGGGAAAAGGATTGAGGAGCTGGTGAGGGGCACTTGGAAATTATTTTGAAAGGAAAGAGAAACTGAAACACTGGAGAATGTTGGGAATCTGTGACAGCTTCCTATGATTATCCTCTAAAAAAGGCAGAGCACTGGAGGCTTTCTCTGCTTGATTTTTAGAGGAGACTGGATTTATTTCTCAGCACAGAATCCAGAATTTTCCCCTGTTCCAGCTGTGGCAACCATTCCCTGGATTTCCCTCTGGTGTTGCCCACCCCTTTCTCTGGAATGGGGATCCCCAACTGTTTTGCCAGGATTCACTCGTTTGGGATCACCCCACAGATTTCCACCTTGCTGAGACTCCACCAGCTCCCTACACTGGGATTCCTTTGCCTGAACCCTATGGGATATAAGGATCAGGCCCTAAAAGGAGGGAAAAAGATGTCCATGCATTTTTGGGAGGGGGGTGTCAGCTTTTGCTGCTGGTTTTGCATTTCCCCTCAAAGGCTTCAGGTTCGTGCCTGCCCTGGGGGAGAGGCTTGAGATGAAACCTCATCCAAAACGTGCCTTTTCCAGTTCTATTAAAGACAAAAAGAATAACACGGGGGAATTTTCTACATTCCACCCAATCCATAATAAATTTGAAAAGTTAATTTGCTGCAGCTGCTTTCTAACTCCTCCTAAGGCCACAACTCCACATGATTACACAACCACAGCAACTTTTATGGCTCAGTGCAAACATTACCCTGGTTTTGTTGTTCTAAAAAAACCAATATTTGGTTTAAATTTTCCCTTGGATTTTTAATCCACTTGGCTTGGGAATCTCACTCGCCACCAGGATTTTAGAGCCTTTATTTGCTTTTGGGCCTCCTGTTTGCCACATCTCTGAGGGATTTGCTGCACATTGGGGCCAGGTTGTGAGTCCAGCAGGAACAGGGCAGGGATTGTCCCNGAGCTTTGGAGTGCCCATCCCTGGAGGTGTCCCCTGGAGGTGGCACTCAGAGCTCTGGGCTGGGGACAAGGTGGGCACAGCTGGGACTGCCTGGGCTGGGGGGGCTTCTCCAGCCTCAGGGATCTGGGATAATGGAAAAAACCCCAAATTCCACATGCTGGGGTGTGAAACACCTCCCTGGTGCCCCTCACACAGGCCCAGGCTGAGCCTGAGCTCAGAGCCCCATTCCTGCCCCTGCAGAGCCAGGCTTGGACACAAACCCAGCCATCCCCTGGCTGTGCTAAGAAAAGTTCTGCCTCTGCACGGAGCCAGCTTTGCCCGAGGACTCTGTCAGCCAAAATCACAAGGATATTTCTATTTAAATCCCATCCAGTGTGTGCACATTGGGAATATTTTTACCCTGGTAGCACACACGCCACTACCAATAAGGGGGGGATTGTTGTTGTAAGTTGGCTGTTCAAATCCAGCCTGGACTAAAAATTGTTGTAGAAGGTCTCAGCCTGGGAGGTGTTTGTTTGTTTGGACAGGTTATTTAAGACAAGGAATGAAAATAATGAGTGGGTGTGGGCTCCTACCTTGCATTTCTCTGTTTGAAAAGGTCTTGCATGGTATTTTCTGCTGATTGGATCCTGACAGAATTGGAGAGGGAATCAAAAACTCTGCAGGTAAATTCTGGGATTCTTTTTGAGGGGAAAAAAGCCTTCAGGGTGAGAACAACTGCCCAGCAAGTCTGGAGTGTTTCCTCACTGAGAATGCAACAGGAATATTCAAGGCCAAGCCAGAGAGGTGGAACAAACTGGAGTAGAAATGCTCACTTTTGCATTTCTCTGGGATTAGAGCCCTTCCTAATGAGCCTCTGGAAGGCCTGAAGAGATGGAATTGTGCTCCTGGATCTTCTTCATCCACAGGTGGAAGCGATTGGCTCAGAGTAATGAGTGCTCACCTGCTGAGCTTTATAAAGTCAACACACCTAAATTCCCATATAAACAACTGGCCTGACTTCCAGAGCTCTCCAGGAATTCCATAGAACTGTGGCACCGAGACATATGGACCAAAATGGTTTATGGTTTGTAAAAACAGCCCTGGATGTCAAAACCCAGGCTCCCAAATCCCTGCTTGGCCAAACAAACACCTGATTGGGAGTGCCAGTGGCTTGGCCCCAGCTCTGAGGGCTTTGGCTGACGTGACTTGTCCAAAGCCACACAGGAAATGTGCAGCAATTCCAGGAACAGAGCACAGATCCCGGGCTCTAACCACAGGCTGCCTCTGTTTTCCTGGCCAGCCCTCCTTCCCACAAGGAAGCTGAAGCTGGGATTTGGGAATGGAGCTGAGGGTGTTCCTTGTTCTTGGAGTCTGGGAGTTGTGTGGAGACCCTGGGGCTCCTCAGGACACCCAGGGTTAGATGCCAGAGCTGGAGGACACTGAACCTGTCGGAGTCCAGGGCATCCCTTTGGTCACCCTGGAAGGTCAGGGACCTTGGCAGAGATGTCTGGGACCTGAGCAAGAGGGTTTGATACCTGCACAGGGGGTCTGGGATCTGTACAGGGGGTCTGGGATCTGTACAGGGGGTTTGATACCTGTACAGGGGTTTGATACCTGTACAGGCGGGTTTGGGATCTGTACAGGGGGGTTGATACCTGCACAGGGGGTTTGGTACCTGTACAGGGGGTTTGGTACCTGTACAGGGGGGTCTGGGATCTGTACAGGGGGG
>VYXD01005272.1:28687-43687 GCA_013397195.1 Hylia prasina
CCTCAGGGATTCAGGGATTCTGTGATTCCCAGTCACCAGCAGCCAGGCAAACAAACAAGCACGGGTTGTTTGCATCGCAGAAGGACAGAAGGAAATCCAGCTGCTCTCAGCCTCCACAGCTGCTGGATCCGAGCCTTTCCCTGCTCCCAGAGCTCTGAGCTTTGGCTGGAGCTGGATCCCAGCGAGGGAGGGGTTAACCCCACACCTGTGCGCAGCTCCTGAGGTGTTTTTTCCCCGAACACATAATTAGGCTGTGAGCTCATTTATGGCCCATAATGAGGTCATTATGATGCCACCAGTCGATTTTGCCAGAGCTGGCAATCCCTAATCTGCTTCCTCTCCAGCAGCTCCCAAAGGAAGGGAGAAACCCAAACACCCATCCCAGCTAACAATGCCTTTATTTGCACTGCTGGGGCCCCAAATTCCTTTGTTTCTTCCCCCTCTTTCTGATGGGTTTTCCATAACAAGGAACACGCAGGAGATCCATGCAGCGCAAATCCACTCTGCCTTTTCCATGCCTTTTGTTTTCTCTCCATCTTTCTTGTTGGCTCCTTCAGGTCCTGGAAGGCCTCGATCAGGTTCCTCCCGTGCTGGGGCGCTGGTGACAGGCTTTTTGTGGCTCCTGAAGTGGGATCCAAAGGAAAATTCCAGCTCCTGGAAGGGAGGGCAAGGAGGACCCTGTGGGTGAGTGCAGAATGAAAGACGAAGGGGCAACAATTCCATCCTGGGCTGCTTTTAAAGCAGATTCTCTCTGTTCTCTGGATTTATCTGTGGCACGTCCTGCCCAGTGAGAGGGAAGGGGAATAGCCTCAGAATTCCAGCAGAACCAGCCAAGGTGACTCTTGGAATGGCTTTGACTGCTTAACTCACTGGTGGGAACCCTCTGGAGATGCAGCTTCCAAGAGAAATGGGCACTGCAGGGTGGGGGAAAGGGAGAATCCAAGATGGGGAAATGTCCCTGCTCCATCCCTGGGGATTGTGGGGAAAAGGGAATCCAAAATGGGGAAATGTCCCTGCTCCAACCCTGGGGATTGTGGGGAAAGGGGAATCCAAGATGGGGAAATGTCCCTGCTCCAACCCTGGGAACTGTGAGGAAAGGAGGAATCCAAAATGGGGAAATGTCCCTGCTCCAACCCTGGGGATTGTGGGGAAAGGGAGAATCCAAGATGGGGAAATGTCCCTGCTCCATCCTGGGGATTGTGGGGAAAGGGGAATCCAAGATGGGGAAATGTCCCTGCTCCATCCCTGGGAATTGTGGGGAAAGGGGAATCCAAGATGGGGAAATGTCCCTGCTCCATCCTGGGGATTGTGGGGAAAGGGAGAATCCAAAGTGGGGAAATGTCCCTGCTCCATCCTGGGGATTGTGGGGAAAGGAGAAATCCAAGATGGGGAAATGTCCCTGCTCCATCCCTGGGGATTGTGGGGAAAAGGGAATCCAAGATGGGGAAATGTCCCTGCTCCAACCCTGGGGCTCACAGGGCAAAACTCTGGTCACATCCAGCCCGGAGTGGGCCTGGAATGTTTAGGGCCCACCTCACCTGCAGAGGGACACTGGGATCTCTGGGATTTGTCCCTGCAAACAGCTGGACTGGGACTCAGAGGAGCCCATGGATGTGCTCCCACCTGGGATGTTTGCCCTCCTTTGGGCTTGGAGCTGTTCCCAGAGCCCCTGACCAGCACTGGAACTCCCCAAATCCCTCTGGAGATGCCTCCTGATCCTTCCTGAGAGCTGGGAATGTTGAACTTATCACTGATACCCAACACAGGAGCACTAAATCCATCCTTTGCACCCCGACACGAGGGAGATCCACGGCACAGCTTCCATGGAAAAGCAAAACACACCCAGGACCTCAGCAAGGCCCTTCTGTGCTGCTCTGCTCCCTCACCAAAATGAAGCAGCACCTTCTGGCTGTCCAGGCTGACATCCAGGCAGCTGGAAGCTCTCAGGAAAACTTGGAAGCTGCCAAGTCACCATTTCCAGGTGGGAAAGGGGCCATTCCCAGGGGGAGAAGGAGTGACAGATAAATAACCAAAATAACAGATGTGTGGCAGCCCTTCAGAGCAGGGAAACTGAGACTCCTGGGGAGGAACTTCACCTCCAGCAGAGCTGCTCCAGGGGCTCCAGGAGAGCTGGAGAGGGATTTGGACAAGGGCTGCAGGGACAGGACACAGGGAATGGCTCCCAGTGCCAGAGGGCAGGGCTGGGTGGGATCTGAGGCAGGAATTGTTCCCTGGCAGGGTGGGCAGGCCCTGGCACAGGGTGCCCAGAGCAGCACATTGTTACTAAACACTTAAAATACACTTAAAAAAAATACCCTATGGATTTATCCTATAGTTTGTAAATAACCAATGGGGAAATTACCCTGTATTTTTTGATAGATTTATATCCTGTTTATTTGGAACAACCTGAGTCCATGAAATAACCACATGATTTCGTTACTGCATAATCTGCAGCATTGCTGCTGCTGCATCCCCAGCCTTGGGAGGAGAACCAGCTGGGTTTCTGTGGCACTGGTGGCAGCACAAACTGGCCTTTGGAAGGATGGAACTTCTCTCCTCATCCTGCAAATCTGGTCAAGAAAACTCCACATTTAAAAGGAGCCAAAGCTGCTGCTTCAGGGACGACTGGAATGTCCCCTCCCTGCCCCTAATTCCTTTCACATCCCTCAAGGTTACAATTTTTTAAATTATAATCAAGAAAAAAAAGGGCTCATCTCAGGAGTATCACTGAAATGCCAGTTGGGAATTGTGAGTCCTGCCTGGATTCCCACTTTCTGGATGGGTTTTAAGTCATGGAATGGGGAGCTTTGTTTGGGAAGTTCCCCTACGCCAGGACCTGGCTGTGGTCCCCTGGTGCAGGAAGCCACCCTTGGCTTGGTGGCTGCTCGGGAGAAGAAGGAGTTTCCAGCCCTGCTGGGCATCCCTTGGTCTCATCCTGCTGCTAAATCCCTCTGGAAAAGAAACCTCACCCTCTGGAAGCTGATCCTTCAGAAAATTCCCTGGGACTGGCGGCCCTGGAAGCGCCAGTTGGGGTTTTGATATAGAAGGAAAGCAAAACGTCTTTTTCCTCCCCTCAAATAACATCAAAAATGTTGTCTCCTCCTTGTCCACGGGGCATGGAACAGCTGGGATTGTTTGGATCACAAAATCCAATCAAAGCAGGCAGAGCTGTTGGGCTGAGGGCTGCTGCTCTGGTTCCTGCCAGCACCACCCACCTCCCTTCCCTGGAAAAGCCAAATCTCATTTCCCCAGGTGGGATCAGCTCTCTCTGGAGCTCTCCAGTCGCAGCAGCTCCTCCCTGCTCAGGGGAGCCAACCCTGGAGGGTGGAAAAGTCCTGCAGCACCATTCCAGCATCTCCCTGTTCCCACATCCCACGCTCCCTGCAAGCTGGAGTGGCTTGGAGCTTCCTCTTTGGAATTGGAAGCACATATTGCCCTTGGTGTGCTCCCAGCACAGCCAGCACCAGCTCCAGGAGTGCTGGGCCACTTCTGCTGGATGTTCTTCCAAACATGATCCGGGGGCACAGCCAGATCCTGCAGAAGAGCAGGGAAAAAACACTGGAATTGAGGCTGTATGGATCTGGGAGGTTGTGGTTGGAATTTCACTGGAAACCTCTGGGTTTGAGCACCCCCACAGAAGCCTCTTCCCACCTGGGGACACCTCAGCACCTGGAGGAGCAGCTGGCAGCAGCACCCCAGGTCTGTGTCCTGGTTATGTGGAAGCCTGGAAGCTCCAGGAGGTGTTTCCCAGCACTCTGGGAAATCCCAGCCCCCTTTTCACCCCGGAAGAATTTGGGGATGGGATTGTCCTGCCCCAGCTGTGGGAAAAGGGAAAGGGTGGAGAGTAACAGGGAAGAGCAGGGCAGATACAGAACCATGGGCTGGGATGGAAAGGATCTGAATGATCACCCAGTGCCACCCCTGCCATGGCAGGGACACCTCCCACTGTCCCAGGCTGCTCCAAGTGTCCAACCTGGCCTTGGGCACTGCCAGGGATCCAGGGGCAGCCACAGCTGCTCTGGGAATTCCATTCCTGGGCCTGCCCACCCTCACAGGGAGGAAATTTTCCCTAATATCTGATCTAAACCTGTCATTTTTCAGTTTGAGGCCATTCCCTGTGTCCTGTCCCTGCAGCCCTTGGCAATTGTCTCTCTCCAGCTTTCCTGGGGCTCCTTCAGGCCCTGCAAGGCCACCCTGAGCTCAGCCCAAAGCTTCTCCTCTCCAGGCTGAGCAATCCCAGCTGTGCCAGCCTTTCCTCCCAGCAGAGCTGCTCCATCCCTCTGCTCATCCTGGTGCCTCCTCTGGGCTCTCTCCAGCAGCTCCACGTGCTCCCTGTGCTGGGCCCAGGGCTGGGGCAGCTCTGCAGGTGGGGCCTCACCTGAGCAGGGCACCCTCCCTGGCCCTGCTGCAGCCCAGGGTTGGTTTCTGTGCCACTTCTCCTCAAAACCTGCAGTTTATTTTCCCTTTTCTTTTATTTATTCATTTTTTTATTCTATTTTCCCTAAGTGCACCTGGATTGGGAGTTCCTAAGGAACAGGATTCTTGTTGCTCTTGGCGCAGGAGTGTGAGCAGCTTGCTCCAATATTTCTCTTTTTAATGGATGTCCATGTGAGTTTAATAAAGTTTGTTGTCTGCTCAAGCTCTGCTGTTGTCTCCTCACTTGTAGGGAAGTGGGAAGCTGTGCCAGGAGTTTTCCTGTTGAGGTCCAACAAAACACTGACCCATGGAGCCAGAGGAATAACGGGGTCCCCCGTGGCCCTAAAGCAGCACTGGGAGCTTCATTAAAATTGATCTGGAATTCAGCAATTAATCAGCACTCCCCCAAGACAATGCAGCCAATTAATCAGGCACAAAATGCCCCATCCAGATCACAAAGTTTGGATAAAACCCAGGCCCAAGAGAAACTCTCAGTTCGTGGTCGATAGGGAAGGACCAGGGTGTTTCAGCACATGTAATTAGCAATCAATTACTCATTAGAATTGCCCCACCAAGCGAACGGGGAGCACATCCAAGGGCTCTGATTCCCTTTGGATCACCGGGCCCTTATTTCATTTTAAAAGCCCTTATGGGCTGTTTGCAAAAGGCAAAGAGCTCGTTCAGGCCCAGGGACTGTGGGGGTCAGTCAGTGGGATGTCATGGAATCATGGAATTCCTGAGTGGGAATAAACCCACAGGATCATGGATCAGCTCCTGTCCCTGCCCAGAGCCCCAACAATCCCCCCTGTCCATCCCTGGCAGTGCTGCCCAAAGGCTCCTGGAGCTCTGGCAGCCTCGGGGCCGTGCCCATTCCCTGGGGAGCCTGGGCAGTGCCAGCACCTCTGGGGGAAGAGCCTTGCCCTAAAATCCAACCTCCATCCCTGCTGGCACAGCTGCAGCTGCTCCCTGGGTGCTGGCAGGTCACAGGGAGCTCTGAGCTCAGGCTCCTCTGCTCCCACTCCTTGAGGATTTGCCCTTTCCCTGTTGGAACACCCACCCTTCCTGCACAACCCCCAAACTTCCTGGGAACAGCCCCAGTGGCCACATCAGACAGAGAGAGGGATGGCAGCGTCCTCCATGGACTGTCCCAAGCTCCCAGGGCAGGGCTGGGTGGGATCTTGGGCAGGAATTGTTCCCTGGCAGGGTGGGCAGGCCCTGGCACAGGGTGCCCAGAGCAGCTGTGGCTGCCCCTGGATCCCTGGCAGTGCCCAAGGCCAGGTTGGACATTGGGGCTTGGAGCAGCCTGGAATTACTGGAAGGTGTCCCTGCCATGGCAGGGATGGGATTTAAGGTCCCTCCCAACACAAACCTTTCCATGATTCTGTGATTCTTCTCTTCCCTTTGAAAGCTGAATCCTCTGGAATTTTCCCCAGCATTTCCCTGCTCCTGCCTGGAGGTCCAAGGTCTACCCAGGACTGGATTTCCCAGCCCTGATGGGGTATCCATAATTCTAATGTCATATTTCCAGGACAGCCACACATTCCATACCCCACTCCTGTGATTCCAGGGTGCCTTTAGGTTTGGAGATGCCAGGCAAAGCTTCCCACTATCCCTGCAGGCAGAAATTAAACACGTGAGGGCTGTAAAACACACACAGATCAAGCATCTCATCCCTAACAAACAAATTAATAATTGGAAAAAGAGGAAAAAGAAAGGAATTTTGCTGGTCCCCCTGGAATGTGAACTCCCATTCCCATATTCAGTGAGAGGAATTCTGTGGGAAACTGTGCTGTGTGCTGCCCAAAATTAGGTTTTTCCATGAAATCTCATTGCTATTCTGAAATTTCCCTGCAAAATCCACATTGTCCTGGAGAGTTAAATCGGGGGCACCCAGGAGATGCTGCTTCAGGAAGGGTGAGCTTGAACTCCAGGGGAACACTGGGATGGTTGGGTGGAATTCTTGCTGAAATGGACTGTGGGATCCCATATCTAAAAAAACTAAAGCAAACCAGTGCCATAACTGGGAATCAGGACATTGGGAATCCTTCTGGGGAAAACCTGCTGTCCTAAGGAGTGCAGCCCCAGGGTTGGCACCTTGGCCCAGAAATCCAGGGAAAAATACAGGAAGGGAACTCAGCCAGCTGGCTCAGGGGCTTTTTTATGCCCTTGCCTTTCAGATGGACACACAAAAAAAAAAAAGGCAAAAATAAAACCCTTGGCCCCTCCGTTGTGAGGAGAGCAGCCTGGGAATATTTATTATTAAAAGGAGTGATGGAGCAGTTTCCATTCTTCCATTGTTCCTGCTTTTTTCTTCTTTTCTCCTTGTAAAAACACCCAAATAAAAGCAATTTATTAAGAACTGGCATTGCCTCAAAATAGTTCCCCTTAATGTGAATGCTCTTAGTGACACTGTAAAATTTATTTACAGTTTCTCTTGTTGCTCGTTGTTTGGATGGACCATAGGACACCAATAAAAAATATCAAAGAATTATTTATGCTAAGCAGATGGAGCAGATGGAGCATTGGTGATAAGCAGCAGCTGGGCCTGATAAGCTGCCTTTAACTCGGGGTTTTCTTCATGCCCACAGATTTTTGGAGCATTTTTTTTTTTTCCTGTCACTCAGCTCTCTTGGTATTAAAGGGACGTTAAATGTGGAAATCTAAGTCTGTGTTACTGAAAGAGTGAAGAATAAAGGGTGAGCAACACCCTCAAAGTGCTCTCCGAGCATCCTCGAGACTCCTGATGCCTTTCCCACTTGGAAAGAAAAACAAGACTGAAAAATATAATCCCAAAATCAAGGGGAGTTCAAAGCACAGTGTGGAAAACCCCAATGGAGTGAGCAGAGAGTGGAAATCCTGCCTGGATTCACCTCCAGAGGTGTCCCTCCAGGGCTGCCAAATAATGGAATTGTGGAATATCCTGAATTAAAGGACCCACAGGGATCATCCAGCCAAAGTCCCTGCCCAGAGCTCCAGCTGTCCATCCCTGGCAGTGCTGTCCAAAGGCTCCTGGAGCTCTGGCAGCCTCGGGGCCGTGCCCATTCCCTGGGGAGCCTGGGCAGTGCCAGCACCTCTGGGGGAAGAACCTTGCCCTAAAATCCAACCTAACCCTGCCCTGGCACAGCTGCAGCTGCTCCCTGGGTGTGTCCCTGTGCAGGCAGTGAAGGACACAGAATTCCCACTTGCAGGTGCTGGATCCATGATCCCTTCTCCCAGGAAGGAGCCGGGCCTGGCCTGTGGGTGGTCTGAATCATGAGTCCCTCTCCAGCCAAGGACATCAAAGCAGCAGAGCAGGACACAGCTGGATGCTCCTGCTCCCTCCTGCCTGGGGCTCTCCTGCACAATCCCTTCCATTGATGTTGTTTGGGTCTCATCCTAGAAAGGATCCATTGAACTCCGAGGGGAGGAAGAGGCGAATGGAAAGAGAGAAAACAAAAGTGCCGCAATAAATTCGGCCACATGTTGTCCCAAGCAGAAAATCTGGGCCAGGTGCAGAGCTGTGATTAGGATCAAGTGTTGGGAATGGCTCCAAGGGCTTCAGCTGAGCTCACTGCAGAGGCTTTGGGGGCTGTGGGCAGTGAGGCAGCTCATTAATCCCCAGACCTTCACCCTCCTGGGAGCACGAGTCATGGATTAGGGAAGGCCAGAGCCTTGGATTCTTGGAATGGAACAGAAGATTGGGATTCTTCTGGGCTGAGCCCAAGTGTGGGGATCAGGAGACGGATTGGGATCAGGAAAGGGGTTGGGATTGTGTCCCTGTGCCCCCTCAGGTGAGGCCCCACCTGCAGAGCTGCCCCAGCCCTGGGCCCAGCACAGGGAGCACGTGGAGCTGCTGGAGAGAGCCCAGAGGAGGCACCAGGATGAGCAGAGGGATGGAGCAGCTCTGCTGGGAGGAAAGGCTGGCACAGCTGGGATTGTTCAGCCTGGAGAGGAGAAGCTTTGGGCTGAGCTCAGGGTGGCCTTGCAGGGCCTGAAGGAGCCCCAGGAAAGCTGGAGAGAGACAATTGCCAAGGGCTGCAGGGACAGGACACAGGGAATGGCTTCACACTGAAAAATGACAGGTTTAGATCAGATATTAGGGAAAATGTCCTCCCTGGCAAGGTGGGCAGGCCCTGGAGTAGAATTCCCAGAGCAGCTGTGGCTGCCCCTGGATCCCTGGCAGTGCCCAAGGCCAGGTTGGACACTTGGAGCAGCCTGGGACAGTGGGAGGTGTCCCTGCCCATGGCAGGGGTGGCACTGGGTGGGATTTAAGGTCCTTCCGACCCCAACCAGCTTGGAATTCCCTGACATTTCAAGTCCTGTTTCAAAGCACTGGGAGCAATGGTCCCAAGAGAACCGTCAGGGTCAGAGCTGGGCTCTCTGGGGAGCTTCAGCCATGTCAGATGGGGAAACCACGGGCTGGTACCAGGCTTTGGAGGGAGAAGCTGGTGAGAACAACAATCCAGGTGTGTGCTGATACCCCTGAGGTGTGGGATGAGAGGGTTTTGTTGGGAAAACCAGGAGTGGAAATAGAGCCTAAATCTGAGAGTTCCCAAGTGTTTTTGTATCCCTCTTGCTGACAGTCCTCCCAACAGAACTGGGAATAGGTGTCAGGAGAATTCTTGGACAGAAAGGGCTGATAAATCTTGTTAAAGACAATCAAAGGGGAAAAAAAAAAGGAACAAATGATTCTAGGTCCTTCCATCCCTCAGGAAAACAAGGAACATCCAGAACAGCTTCCAAATAATCCATTGAATTTTCATCCACCCCTTTGGCATCGGGGCACCGGAAGGATTTCACTGCTTCTTGTTAATTCACTTGCAAGAAAATTCCCTGTGAAGGGAAAGAATTGTCCAGGTGAAAGCATCCTAGATATTCCCAGCTTCCTATCTCCTTGGAAAAACTTGGGAGAGGGAAAATGGACACCAGGCTCCTGAGGTGGATCTTCTTTCCTGAGGTATCCTTCAGTTCATTTCCTTAATCCTTTTTTTGGGAGGCATCTCCACCCCCTTGGGGGTCCAGAATATCCACATTTATGGAAGCTTCCCTTCCCTGGAGGAGAAGGAATCAGAACCTCAGGGATTGATTTAGAACTTTATGGAACTGAGCCAGAAATTCAAAAACCAAAACAACAAAAAAAAGGGTTTTGTATGGCCATAAATCAGCTGATGTGAAGACACAACTGACCAAAAGAGCCACCCAGGGCTGGATGAGTGGAATTTCTGGGAAAGCCGTGGAAAAAAAGAGTTTGCCTTAAAAAATCCAATGGGTTCCTTAACTTTTTTTGGAGTCCAGACACTCTGAATGAACCTTTGGGATCGGGAGGACCAATTATTGAATAATGGAGAATTATATTCAGTTATTTCTTCAGGTGCAGACACCAGGTGAGCAAATCCTCCATGTCCAACACAGTTATCCATAAAATTCCTGCACAAATGTTCTCCCAAACACTTGTTCCTGCTGAAAAGGGGGGAAAAAATGGATAAAACCTTCAGGCACAGAGTGAGATTTTGGGGTGGAGTTGGACTGGATGATCCTTGTGGTCCTTCCAACTCGGGATATTCCATTGTTCTATATCCAGCATCTTTTGCCTTGGTGTTTATCCTGTTCACATGGATTTTTATATCAGGAAAATAATATTTGAAATTTCATTTCAAGTTTCTTTTTTTTCACGGCCCCAGCAAAAATCCTGGAAGAGGAACCAACAATTCCCAACTTTTATTTTAAATACATTTGATTTTCAGGTTGGGAAAACCCTTCGGAAAAATATTCACGTGAAGACATTCACTCATTCATTTCAGATAATTTTTTTTTAATAGGGAAAATATCTTTTCCCACATGATTTTAGGAATACATAGAGATACCAGCAGTACTTCCCAACCCTCTGGAGACTCCTTTATTCTGCCTGCATGTGAATTGGGAATCTCCAACCGTTTTCCAAGTGTTTTTTGCTGCCTTTGGATGCCGTAAAGAGGCAAAGATCATCCTTTGTGTTACCCTTGACTCCTCCATTTGGGTTGGAGAGCTTTTCATTGGAAGCTTTATTTTTTTTGTGGAAGAGTCTCCCTGTCCCATGAGGACAAAGAGGTTGTTGGGATCAGCAAATCCAGGATCTGTTCTCCATGGATTCCGTGGCCTCTTCTGCTTTTTCCCAGTGCTGCTTCACTCTGGGGTGATTTTCTAAATTGCAGAGCCTGGGGCAGTTTCAGTTCCCAAGGAGCTGCCAATTCCTTTCGTAATTACTTTGGGATTTCAAAAGGGGGCAGCGCCAAATTCCACAAATTTTCAGCCGGCGCTGGAATTCTGCAGCCCAGGAAAGGTTTGGAGATGGAGCCAACCCAAATTCCCTGGGTTTGAGGGCGAGCAGAATTCCCTGAACAGCAGAACCAGTTCCCCCTTTACCTGCAAAGCCTCTTGGAAAGCAATGAACAAAAAAAACAGGGAAAAATCCACTTGTTCTTCTGGGGTTTTCTTTTGGAAACCACAAGCCCTTGGATCTGCCCTCATGGAGGGCAGGAGCACCATTTTCCTGCTTTTAGCCAAGTTAAAATTGTCCTTTGAATCGTTGGATTTTTATCCCAAATCCTGCACTTGGATGTGCTGAGCTGCCACTTGATTTATAAATAAATATTTATAACTAACTGATTTATTTTGAATGACAATATATTAATACAGATTATAATATAAATTATAAATATATTTAAAGAAGTTGAAGGATCATTCAAATATTTTGAGTGATAATGTTCATATTTTGAATGATAATATATTGATAATATAGATTATATTAGAAATCATAAATATATTCATAAGATATATAAACTCCTCCTCCTCTTTTCTTCCTTGGTTCCTCAATACTGGGGAGAATCCATAGAGCAACCATGGGAAAAATGACTGGAATATTGTCAGGATATGGCCATGGATGCAGAGCTCAGTTTGCAGAAGTTAATCAACAGGCTGATAATCATCTGTTAAATCCATTGAGCTCCCCATGTAAAAAGAGCTGGGAAAATGCAGGGAATTCTCATTTTCCCCCCAGATTCTGCCATCTCTGCCATTTTACATGAGGGAAGAAAATTTGCTTGGATTCGAGTGGATTTGCCAGGACAGAAACAGACAGAGAGGATTTCAGGATCTGCCCAGACATATTTTGTGCTTAGGACAGACTGCTCATATTAATGAATTTCACCACTAATTAGCTTTGTTTCAGACACATCCATGGAATGATGGAATCCCAGAATGGTTTGGGTTGGGAGAGAACTTGAAGCTCTTGGGCAGGGACACTTCCCACTGTCCCAGGCTGCTCCAAGTGTCCAACCTGGCCCTGGGCACTGCCAGGGATCCAGGGGCAGCCACAGCTGCTCTGGGAATTCTATTCCAGCCCCTCCTCACCCTCCCAGGGAGGAATTCCTGCCCAATATCCCACCTAACCCAACTTTCTTCCAGTTAAAACATTCCCCATTGTCCTGTAAGTGCCTCTCTGGACTCGCCCTGCAGCTGATGGTGCTTCTCCTCCTGAACGTTTTCCTGGGCTCTGGATGATCTCAGGGCTCAGGAGGTTTTCCCAGCTGGATCTTCACTTTCTTCCAGTCTGGATCTATTCCCTGCCACAGGAATCAAACGGATATTTGATATCAGAATCCCTGATTCTAAAATCTTGATTTTTAAGAGCTGTCTCTTCATCCCTCAGAGGCCTGGGTCACTCAGGTGCTTTTCCCTGTCCCATCCTGACAGATGGGGGAATATTGTGGAATTTTCTTGTCTTACAACATGTTCCATTTCCATCAGAGTAATTTGGACTCTTCAGTTGGAACCAACGCTTTTTCCTTTGTTTTTTAAGTGCCCAACTCTTGGGATTCCAGTAATATAAAAGCTACTTCAGTAGATTGAAAATGTTGAATAAACACTGGGATAATTCCAATAATATTGGAACACCTGGCATTGGAAAAGCACAGCCCTTGGAACTGGCAGAAATTCCTTCTTCCAGAGGTAGAGGGGTGGTTTCCTTGCCTGAGTTTTCCAGCAGATCCCTCACAGAAGGAACAGAAATTCCACCCCGTGGGGGGTGACTCGTGGTTTTCCATCCCAGGTCCCTTTGTCCTTCTGGCCCTCAGAGTGACTCACAAATTTATCACCTCCAACAGTCCCAGTGCATCCAGTCTTGGAAATGGAGGGATTAGGAAACTCACCCAGCTCATCTCTGCACGAAATTCCCAAGCCCCAATAATTTTGAAGAGTCCAACACTGCCAGAGTTCCTGAGAGCAGAACTCCAGACAGTTTTCCTTTATTTTCCCCCATTTTTTCCCTTTTTTATGCCTTTGATGAACTCTAAAAGGAGGAGAGGCCCAAATTTGGGCCGGTGGCAGCTGAGCATTTTAACACCTCTGGAATTCTCAGGATGGATCTCATCAACAAAGGTCTAAAATAAGCACAGGAATTTCAGCAGGGGAACAAAGAGCTCAGCTTATTTCTGTTCCATAACAAAGACAAGTGAAGGCCTTTCCTTCCTGGGAGAGGTTTTTTAGCAGGATGATTCCCTAGGGATGAACTTCAGGAGAGGTATCCCAGTGTTTGTCACCCTCTGTGCTATGGCAGAGTGGGAGAGAGGGACAAATTCCTGCTGCTTTAGGGAGGTTCTGTCACTGCTCAGTTATTTCCTGCTTATTTCCAGAACATCCAGCTGGATCCCAATCGCACCCACAACCTTGGGAATGCAGGATGTCAACCAATACCTCCTTGGAGGTGAAGCCCTTGCAGCTTCAGGCTTTTCTGGAGAGGGACTTACACTTTTGCCAAGACAACCTGACCTTTTTCATTTCAACTCTTCCTCTCCTGGAGTCCCTTGGGACAGTTTGGGAAACAGGGATGGGCATCCTGGAGGCCGGACATGATTCCCATGGGATCAGGCCAGAGTTATCTCCAGGCTTTGGGAAAGGTCTGGTGCTCTCCTAAGGTTGTGAACAATCCTTGTGGCTGAAAGGTTCATGAACTGCCCAGAATTTTCTGGCACAAAATGGGTTATTCCTGGAATTCCCACTGGCTCCTCCAATCCTGAAATAGCAGCAGGAGAAGGCCCCAGAACCACTGGATAATCTCAGGCATCCCCAAGGCTGGGTTGGCCAGCGTGGATCTACATCCACATTAACAGCACAAACTGTCCTGGTTTTCCTTGGATCTCCTGGATCCCAAAGGTGCCTTCCCTTTCTCTGGCCCAGAGATCTTACTGGCACCAGGAGGAGCATCCATGAAATATCTGGAAAAAACAATCAAGCCATCAAATATTCCCTCTCCCGTGTAAGAAAACTTTCCTCAGAGGTGACATCCTGCTCCAGGTTTTCCTTGCCATCCCTTTCCTCCTGCTCTTGTCACCCCATTCCTGCTTCTCTCTCAATCCTTGGTAGACAACACCTCAAAAACCCCTGGCAGATCCCTCATATCCATGAGGACTGAGCCAAACTTCCCTAAAAACCCTGTGGAGCTGTTGGGATGCTCCTGCTTCTCCCACCAAGTGGCAAAACCCAACTAGAAGGACTCTGCTGCAACAGAAAGGAAAAGCAAAAATCCAGCAGGAAAGGCTGGAATGGCTTCAAAGTCCCACTGAGATTTAAGGATGGGGTGGGTCTGCACAGGATCCAGCTGTGCCAGGATATCCAGCACATTCCTGCTGGGAGCAGGGAGCAGCCAGAGCTCCAGGAAGGATGGAAGCCACGGGAAGCTGCCTGGGATGAGGGACAAACGTGGGATGAGAGCACAGACAAGGAGCTGGGGAGCAGGAAAAGGGCTGGGAGCAGGGAATGCTCATCCTGGCAGCTGGACAAGGAAGGAATCCCAGCCATGTGAGCACCACATGGGGCAGGGAGTGGGAATCAGGAAAAAGTAGCCCGGAAAAAATAAATGGGGGTTCCAGTGTGTGAAGGGGAATGGGGAGGGATTTGTCACAGGAGTGAGGAGGGACAGGACACTGGGAATGGTTTAAACTGTAAGAAAGTAGAGTTAGGTGGGATCTTGGGCAGGAATTGTTCCCTGGCAGGGTGGGCAGGCCCTGGCACAGGGTGCCCAGAGCAGCTGTGGCTGCCCCTGGATCCCTGGCAGTGCCCAAGGCCAGGTTGGACACTTGGAGCAGCCTGGGACAGTGGGAGGTGTCCCTGCCATCCCAGGAGGTGGATTGAGGTGATTTTAGGTCTCTCCCACTCCTGGTTTTCTCAACAAAACCCTCTTATCCCACATGTCAGGGGTATCAGCACACACCTGGATTGTTGTTCTCACCAGCTTCTCCCTCCAAAGCCTGGTACCAGCCCGTGGTTTCCCCATCTGACATGGCTGAAGCTCCCCAGAGAGCCCAGCTCTGACCCTGACGGTTCTCTTGGGACCATTGCTCCCAGTGCTTTGAAACAGGACTTGAAATGTCATAATATTACTAAGCATTAAAAGTGTCATTGAATCAGATTTTTCTTGCTCTTTCAGGACCATCTTTTGCATGCTTGGGATGAGGAAAAATTTGCCAGGAGATATTGGAAGATAATAATATAAAATTATTATTATCATTATTAATAATAATTAAAAGCCTCCAAGAGTAGCTTCAGTTCCTTCATTCCTTAATTTCCAGT
>VYXD01005274.1:5734-17924 GCA_013397195.1 Hylia prasina
GTGGGGGGGTGTCCCCCCCGCCGCAGGCCCCGCTGGAGGCCGGAGGAGGGATGAGGGTGACGTGGGTGGCGGGTGTCCTCGGGTCAGCGGAGGAAATGGATCCCAAATGTGTGTGAGTGGGGAAGAGGGGGCCTGGGACACGCAGAGCCCCACGCCGGGCCCCAACAGTCCCGCGGCCCCTCCGCTGGCGTTGGGGGGGTGTCCCAGACGCCTCCGGGCCAACTCGATTGGGGCGCTGCGGGATCGGCGGGGTTTGCCGCTCCCCTTCTCCCCCNGAGCGGGGCTGGCCTCGGGAGAGGGCGGTGGATGGGACTGGATGCGAGGGGAGCGGGACGGAGCGGGGGAGTTTGCGCCGGGACGGGCTGACTGGGAGCACGGGGAACTGGCGGGGCTGGACCGGTACCAGGATCGGCTCTGGGGGAACCGGGACAGAGCGGAGGCCGCCAGGGACGGCCGGACGTCGGGGTTGGGGAGATCGGACCGGGAGCGGGGCCGGGAGGCGCCCCGGGGGCTGTGGGGAGCGGAGCGGGACCCAGCCCGATAGAGAAGTGGCGGTGGGCAACAGGCTGGGGGGTACACCAAGAAGGGACCGGGCTGGGATGTGGACAGGGACACTGGGCTGTGGGAGGATCTGTGGAAGGATTGTGGGGTTGGGGAGGGTGGGAGGCTGATCCCCCACGACGCCCAGCCTGCGTCGCTGGCCGGGGGCTCCACCATTCCCTGGGGCAGAGGCTCTGCTACACCACTGAAGGGAAAGGAAACTCGGAAAACTGGAGGGATCCAGTTAGTTGTGGGGGCTTGGGACTCTGCATCCTCCCCGGTTACCAAGCTGGGTCCTGGGGCCCAGTGGGTTGCAAAACTCTGGGTGGACCTGAGCCTACACTCAGACTGCACCCAGGTGTCCCGGTGCCCTCCACCCATCCTGGCTTTGCAGCCTTAGAGGAACTGGGTGTCACAGGTTCCCCCCCGCCACTGCACTCTCTGCAGTGCTGGGCAATGAACCCAGGTCTCCCAGCTCTTGATTAATTTGGCATCTCTGTCTGGTGCCTCTTCCAGCCCAGGACACCTGGGTCCCCTTCCAGCCTCCTTTGGTCTGTGTTCTGGGACGGGGGGTGGGCATGGCTAGGAATGCCTTTGCACCCCTGCTCATGTGCCGTGTGGGTGCTGGTCCCTGGAGGTGGGTACCCATGTGGATATCCAGGTGACATGCCCGAGAAGGCCTCCAGCCCACGCCCCTGCATTCCCCCAACAGTTTCCAGCCTTGCGGGCAGGGAGGCTAACTGGGATGCTGCCAGTATGGAGCCGGGACTGGATTGTTTTGTGGGATGGGCTGGTTCCCTGGCACTGGCACTGGGTGGGCAGAGTGCCCCTCCAGCAGCAGGGGGGTGGGGGGGTGCATAAAGCTGGGTGCTGGGTTGGGTTAGGGCACAGTGATGGTGTTGGCAATGAGACAAGCAGAAGCGACTCGGGGCGGGGGGGGGTGGGAATCAAAAGGCCGGCTCTTTCACTAGTGAGGATAATTGCTGTTAATGAAGGCATGGAGGCCAGGGCAGAGTGGGGGGTACGTGCATGGGAGATGTGTCGGCATCCCTGAGCATCTCAGTGGGTGCCTGGGAGCGGAGGACAAGGCCTCTTCCCGGGGCACCCTGCAGCAATGATGCTGCTTTGCATATGCAAAGGAGCTCATGGCATCATTAGGTCTTGCTGTCACCCAGCAACTGCGGCGTGGGAGCCCCTGTCCTGGGGGAGCTTTTCCCACGGCTGCTGGGTGGGTGACGCCATGTCTGAGCACACGCACGTGTGTGTGTGTGTGCATGTCTGTGTACACACCCACCCGGCAGGGGGGCACCAGCCCTGGGGGGTGCCAAGGGACCACCTGTGAGTGGTCCTGTGGGAGCAGGTGTCCAGNTGCCTTTGCACCCCTGCTCATGTGCCGTGTGGGTGCTGGTCCCTGGAGGTGGGTACCCATGTGGATATCCAGGTGACATGCCCGAGAAGGCCTCCAGCCCACGCCCCTGCATTCCCCCAACAGTTTCCAGCCTTGCGGGCAGGGAGGCTAACTGGGATGCTGCCAGTATGGAGCCGGGACTGGATTGTTTTGTGGGATGGGCTGGTTCCCTGGCACTGGCACTGGGTGGGCAGAGTGCCCCTCCAGCAGCAGGGGGGTGGGGGGGTGCATAAAGCTGGGTGCTGGGTTGGGTTAGGGCACAGTGATGGTGTTGGCAATGAGACAAGCAGAAGCGACTCGGGGCGGGGGGGGGTGGGAATCAAAAGGCCGGCTCTTTCACTAGTGAGGATAATTGCTGTTAATGAAGGCATGGAGGCCAGGGCAGAGTGGGGGGTACGTGCATGGGAGATGTGTCGGCATCCCTGAGCATCTCAGTGGGTGCCTGGGAGCGGAGGACAAGGCCTCTTCCCGGGGCACCCTGCAGCAATGATGCTGCTTTGCATATGCAAAGGAGCTCATGGCATCATTAGGTCTTGCTGTCACCCAGCAACTGCGGCGTGGGAGCCCCTGTCCTGGGGGAGCTTTTCCCACGGCTGCTGGGTGGGTGACGCCATGTCTGAGCACACGCACGTGTGTGTGTGTGTGCATGTCTGTGTACACACCCACCCGGCAGGGTGGCACCAGCCCTGGGGGGTGCCAAGGGACCACCTGTGAGTGGCCCTGTGGGAGCAGGTGTCCAGGGAAGAGGGGCTTGCACTCACATGGACATCTGTGTGTGTACATGGTGGCACAGGGACCTGCATATGAGAGCAATGCACCCATGCCATGGCTGCTGCTGTGGCTGGTGGGGACATGTATGCCTGCAGGTGTGCGTGTGCACGCAGTGCCATGACACATGCATTGCATGTTGCATGCGCAGCAGCCTCACAGCCCCAGTGGTGTTTGCACACACGCAGGCGTGCAGTGCATGTGAATGGCCCATCTCCCGTCTGTGTGTCTGCACTGGGGAAACTGAGGCAGAGAATTTTGTGGGAGGTACCCGGCCCCCTGACACTTTAGCACCATCCCTTTTGGCTCTGGTGCAGTGGGCTGGAGGAGAGCGGGGCGCCAAGACAAGGGGGGGCCACCGGGCTTCTGCTTAATCTCATTAGTCTTGGCATGAAAAGGCGGATTTACAGGGGCTCACGTCTTCATCTGGCAGCGGGTGGGTGGGCAGGGCTGGCGTGCTGCCAAGGGTGGCCCCCCCCCCAAAAAAACGCAGTCAACTGGGGTTCGGGAGGAGCACTGGCTGCCTGCAGCTGTGCCAAGACCCCTCCCTGTCCTCAACCCCCATGTGTGAACATACATGCTTGCACAGGTTGGATCCATCCTGCACTCAGTCACACTCGTGGCATCAGCCTCCCCAGCTCTGTGAGTTGTGCTAGACAGGGTGGGCATGGCTGCTCATGCTCATGGGGCTTTGTGCCCCTTTTATACCCCTCTAAGAGAACTTCAGCACAGGCTGCCTGGCATGTACCCCAAAGCACAGCATGGCAGTGAGACACCCCCAGTATGGGCGCCCTACTGGAGCACTCACATGTACCTGGGTGTGCGCACAGGTTTTTGTGCACATATTTGTGTCCACACACACACACACACACAGAGCAAATACTTGCATGTATTATCTATACGTTTATCTATGCGCATTCACACATGCTCCATGCACACGAGTTTGCACACACGTGCATTCAAGCATCTTCACCTCCTGTATGTGCAGACATGCAGACAATTGTGCCCACACACACATGCTCATAGAGACACTTGTGCATGGACATGTGTTCACAGGGACACATGGAGATGTACTGACATGCAGGGAGGTGTGAGTGTGCACACATCTGTGCATGCACACACACACACCTGCACACACACGTGCACACATGCATGTACATGCCTGTGCACATACAGACAAACAGCATGGACACACACATGTGCACACATACACATCTGTGCACACACACGGTGTGTGCATACAAACTTCTGTGTGCACACACGTGCACACACGTCTCTGTGCACATGCACAAATGTATGTGAACACTCACGTATGTGTGTACACACACACTACGCGTAGGCACGGCCCGCCAGGGGGCGGCAGAGACTATTTAAAGAGGTGGCGGCAGTGCCTACCCCTCTCCTTCCCCTGTACCCCCTATCTCCCACCCCAAACCCCACATCCCCTGCCCTGGACCCCATATCCTGTAGCCCATACCGTCTACCACAGCTGCAGAGGACACAGCCACAGGTGACAGGGGTGTGGGGGACATGGGTGGAGGATGAACTGCCGCCCAGGGGAAACAGGCAGGTCAGAGTTGAGTATCTGGGTCTTGGTGCCACTTTGTTCCCGCTGATGAAGCCCCATGTTCTCCCCAGCCCCAGGACCTGGAGGCCCCTCCGGCCCACACCTTCAAGATGACGAGCTTCAAGAAGGTGAAGGCATGCGGGATCTGCCGGCAGGCCATCACCCGCCAGGGCAGCACCTGCAGAGGTGAGCTGGGGCTGTGGGCATGCGCGTGCACAGGGACATGCCAGGGAGGTCAGGACATCCTGACACAGGGGATGTGTGTGTATGCCTGCGTGCACGAGGATCGGAATGTGGGAACATGTGCCTGTGCCAATCTGTGCACACACGTGTGCCTTTGTGTTAGAGGGAGAGCTGTGGCTGTGAGAAAGTGTGTTTTGGTGTCTTTCTGGGTGGGAGGGTGGCTGGGAGGCAAGGGTGGCCCATGGAGACACTGAGGTGTCGCACGTGTATGTGGCTGTGTGTCAGCTTTGTGCATGTGCAGTGAGTGTGCAGCAGCCACAACGCACGTGCACACATGTGGGTGCTCACCGCCTGAGCTGTGCTTGCTGCCCGTGGCACCCAGTGGGTCACAGGCAGGGCCGAGAGCCCTCGCACGTGTGTGGTGTCGCTGAGCCCCGTGTGAGGGGTGGACAGAGGAAACGGGAACAATGAGGCTTCCTGTGCTGCAGGAAACAGGCCCAAGGGGAACAGGGACTGGGGTGCGGCCATGGCCGGGGCCATGTGGCGTTCTCACCCTTGTGTCCCCTGGGGATGGGACATGTGTCTTTGCAGGGCTACCCAGGCAGCATAGTGGTGCCGTGTACAAGCACGTGTCCCCAGCAGTGGCAAACACACCTGCACTGCCCATGAGCATGTGCCCTCCATGGGGGCATGGGTGAAAGTGTGCAACAGCAGTGCACGGAAAGGAGGGAGGGACCACAGGCAATGGCAGCACACCTGTGGTGCTCTCAGCTGTGCCAGTGTCCCTGAGAGGCCCCATGAGACCCGTCTGTGCATGGTCTCCCTTCATGCTATTCACCCTGGGCACTGGGACTTGCACACACGGACGCTCACTGGCACGTTGGCACCGTGTGTGCCCCAGAGCCACATTTTGTGTGTCTGCTGCTGTGCCGTGCTGGTGCCACCCTGAATGTGCCACCGGTGTGAGGTGTGGGCGTCCCTGCATGCGCGTGCACGTCCCAGCAGCCAGTGCCCAGTGCCAAGGTGCTCTGTGCCCCGCAGTGTTGGGTGCCCCCCTTCCTGCCCTGCATGTGAGGTGCCTGCAGACTTGCCCCTCGGCACTGCTCCTCCTCCTGCCCCCAATAACCCACTCTCCCCTCTCTCTCCCACAGGCTGCAAGCTCTCCTGCCACACCAAATGCCAATCAAAGGTAAGGCCAGTGCCCTGAGGTGTCCCCAACCCTGCCTGGGGGTGCTGGGGACTCAGAGGGAGGATGCCATGGTCCATGCCAGCTGGCCCCACTGGATGGACACCCGTATGGGCTGCTGGCTCTGGGCTGGTCATGGTGGCACTGGTGTCACCACTGGGTGAGGCTGACAGTGCCATCCTGCTGCCTGATCACTGACAGCATGTGCCTGTCTGTGTACGAGGCTGGGTTTTGGGGTGCAGCCCTTCTCAGAGCATACCAGCAGGTATCTGTGCCGCAGTGCCTGGAGCGGGGTGCCCTTTGCCAGGGTGAATGCTGCTGCACGTGGGTGCCATGCACCACGGCCGAGCGCTGCCAGCTGCATGCACACAGGCTGAGCACCTCTGCTGATGCCCAGCTGGGGGCGGATCTTGCTGGCAGAGACAGTAGAACTGAGGATGCCCAGTGGTGTCTGCCTATCCAGCTGCTGCACTGGCAGAGGGGGACCCTACAGCAACCCAGGTTCTCCGAGGAGCTGGAGGTGGGCATGGTGCCCATCACTGCGCTGCTGGGGCAGGGGAGGCTTCATGTTCTTAATCCCTGGGGAGGCATGTATGCCAGCTATCTCTGGGGCTGGCATCCTGGGCGGGAAGAGGCTGGCATGCCCCAGGCAGACAGCGTAGGCTGGGACATGCCTGTTCCCGTGCCCATTGCCTGTGCCCAGCTGGGCAGGGAGGAAGAGGAAAGGGGGGGTGTTGTGCCAGAGGCCGGGCACACGTTGGGCTTTGCAGGGTGCCACGGTATGGGTAGTGGTGCAGGGCAGGCGCTGGCAGCAGCCCTGGCACTGAGCCCCAGCTGGGCTCTTGGGGGAAGTGGGGGCCATGGGGTACCCTGGGGTACGCGGGCTGAGCGAAGGTGGCTGGGAGGCTTAGTGGAGCTGTGCCAGCTCCAGGACCCTCTGTCAACTCTGGGCCACCCCAGGACCCTGTGTCACCCCGGGAAGCCTGTGCCAAAGATGCCAGGAAGGCTGAGGACAGAGAATTTGGCCTTGCTGGGGTGCTGTGGAGAGAGCTGGAAGGGGTGTGTGGTGAGGGGATGCCCGTGGTATCCCCGGGGCAGGCGGTGGCAGGGAACATCTGCCAGTGGTTTCCAGACAGGAGGGAGTGTCAGGAAGTGTGTGTGTCTGGGTGTGAACCTGGTGGGGATTCCCTGATGTCTGACAGGGGGTTGTACACCAAGAGGGGGTTCATACCAGGCTCCCAGCATCCGGATAGACTGCGCAGGGGCAGCCCATGGCTCACTCTCGCAGCCGGCTGCATTTCATTAGCCTCCATCACCCTTCCCACGCTCGCTGGAAGCTGGAGCCCCCTCGGTGGGGCCAGCTAGCTGAGGGGTTTGCTGCTGGGGGGGAGTGTGCATGGGGCCAGGGCCAGGGGCCTTCCGCAGAGCTCCTTTGGGCCAGCGCCCAGGGAGGGGCTCCTCCGGTCGGGCAGATGGCCAGCTGACTCACACGCCAGCTTGTTATTGTAGGGTCTCCGGGGAGAGTGCATGTGGGGAGGGGGCTTGGCATGGAGCAAAAATGGCCTCTTGTATACCTGAAGTCCCTCATGTTTAACCCCTGCACCTCCAGGATACTTTGGAGAGGGAAGATGGACTCACCCCCAAAGTGCTGGCAGCTGCACTCTGCAATGCTTCCTCTTCCTTCCCTGGATTTGCTGTCAGGTCCTGGTGTCCCCTGGCTCTGATGTCTTCTGGCCCTGGAGTCTGTCCCACCATGCTATTGGCAGTTTCTGCTCTTTGGTCCCCATATTTACCTCCCTGGGACTTGCTCCACCTCCTTGTTCTGCCCCCTAGCATGGCCAGCTCCCAGCCAGCTGCATCCTGGCCCAGCTGGGGCAAAGCCCCCACTTACAAACCTCAAATGGACCTCAGGTATAGGGGAGGGGAGAGAGATGGGGGTGTGGGTGGGGGTGTAAAGAGTTGTACTGCTGATAATCAGTGTGGGGTGCCAGGTGGTACCATGGGTGTGATGGGGATAAGGGGAAGGGGGCACTGGGGTGTATGTGAGGACACCTGGGAGCTTTTGAGGTGCTGGTGAGCATGAGAAGGCACTGAGCAGGCAGAGCTGTAGCAGGGATGGCAGGACCTGTGCCCTGGCAGTGACCTGCATCCCTCAAGTTGCCGTTCTGCCGGAAAGACGATTGGGGAGCAGTGGTGGAACCCATTGCCCTGTGCTGGCAGTGATGCTGTGGGATGCCTGGTGCCCTTGGGTGGCTGTGGAGGGGCCAGGGCAGCTGCACACTCATCAGCTGGGAAGCACAACACTGTTCCCATGCCCATGTAAGGCCCTTCTTGCGCCCTGTGCCTCTGCTCAGGGATTTTTCCTTGCTTAGCAAACATCCCTCCCTCTCTCCAAGAGGGACGGTTGGATGGCTGGACACTGGTATGTGTGTGACACACACAGCCTGCCCCCTCCCTCCTTCCCTGCACCAAAACTGCCTGCACAAAGCTGGGGGTGTATCTTCCTTTGAAAAATGGGGAAACTGAGTCACCAAGCCCTGCTTGGGGGCAGCAGGAGGCACGGAACATGGTGTGGGGTGCAGTACTTCTGTGCCTGCATTCAGGCATGGGTGAGCCCGTGTCATGGGTGGCATGTGGCGGCAGTGGCACAGCCAGGATCTGGTGGTGACACTGCTCTCCTGGCCAAGGATGCTCTGAGCAGTGGGGCCATGCAGACATGTCCCAAATCAAGGGATATATATCCTAGGAGTGTCCCCGTCCCCAAGGATGCCTTCACTCTGACCGTTGCTGGATTTTGCCATGATGCTGGTTGGAGAGGCTCAGAAAAGATGGGGACTGTGCTGTTTCCCGTAGTGGGAGCTGGCCCCGTGATGGATGGTTTGGCTGGGGGACAGGAAGCACTGTGGTGTTTGGCTGCTGAATCGGCTGGTGATTGCTGGTGCTTGGTTCTGGGAAATGGCGCCTGTGCCAGCCCCTGGGCCTGGCCAGGCTCCAGCCTGCCCTGCTCGCCCCTGCCACCCAGGGGCCCACCAGTGCTGGGGGAGTGGGGGTACTGGGCTGTGCCAAGGGGGGAAACTGAGGCCCATCACACAGTATGGGGCCAAGGGGTCTAGGGGTTTTCCCCCCAGCATCTCTTCCGGGGGAGCTGAAAGCATGGATTGGAGCCATGCCAGGCTGCTGGGCCATGTGTGTGTCTGCCTGTGTATGTGGACACGTGTGTGTGTGTGTGTGTGTGACTGTGTGTGCTCACAGCTGCGTGCATGAGTGCCTGAGCTGCAGGAAAATGCACGCGTGTGCAAAAACATCTGTGTGCACGAGCATGCTCACACACAGTCGGGCGGTCACATGCGTGTGCTCCCAGTTCATTGCCATCCATCCCCACTGGCCTCATGCCAGGCCTGGGTTGTTTTTCAAGTGCCCCCTGGGATAGGACTCCGGGGGGGGCAGGTTTGTCCATCATTAAACCAGGGGCTGGAGCAGGGCCAGGGCTGGGTAGCGAGGCATGTCCCGGCCAGAGCAATCGCTCCCAGTGCCCGCAGTGTTGACGGGCCCTTGGACGGCTGTAGGACTCATGGCAGGGTGTGGTGGTGGTGGCCAGGGGTTGTGCCACCCCTCAGCTGATGCTGGGGATAGTCCCTGCTTGTAAAGCAAGTCTAAACTAGGAAGGGAAACTGAGGCTAGGAGTGGTTGGACACTTCCAGGAAGGCTTGATTCCTGGTGATCAGCACCCTCCAGCCATGCCACGGCCAGGGGCCCGGCAGTGTTGGGGGGCATGGCCAGGCTGTGCATTGCAGGTTCCTGGTGGCTGTGCCAGGAATGGGCTGCAAGGAGGGGACATCCATGTCCCAGCTTGGTAGGCTCTTGCTATGGGACTCGTGGCTGTCCTGTCCCTGCTCCCTGCCCCAGCCACTCTGTTTCCTCCCCATACTGTCAAGGGGATGATGTACTGGTCACACGGGAGCTGCCTGTCAGGTCCCTGTCCCCGATGCCCCAGCTCAAAGCCATCCCCCAGTGCTTTGGCACAGATAATTAGCAACAGGCCTGGTCTCCACAACAGAGTGGGCAGGGCGGGGGAGGGAAGGAATAGTGCAGGAATATGTCCTTGACCCTGGCATGGGCCCAGCTGGGTAGAGGGATGGGGGGCTGTGGGGTACAGCCCTGCCCCGGTGCTGTGCCAGGTTATATTTGTGCAGCAGGTCCTGGAGGGTTGTTGTGTTTTTTTTTTTTTCTCTTGCCTCTTTCCTTTTTCCCCTTCTTTACGTCACTGCCCAAATATTCGGCCTCTCAGCTCCGGTGGGGGGCCGGCTCGGCTGCTTGGAGGACTTGGGGCCCTTCTCTGCACCCTCGGGGTGCTGCACAGAGAGGATGGGTAGGGGAGAGGGGCTGCTGAGATTGGCTGTGCTCGCTGCACAGGTGAGCACTGGCCGGGACTGGCCTGAGAGGTGTTAGATGAGGCAGCAGGGACCACCAGCCTCCCTCCTTGGCAGCTGCCAGGGCTGCATCCATCTTCCCAGAGCCTTGTCACAGTGGGAAGCAGGGTCCAGGCTTGCCTCATTTCCCACTGATTTTCTCCCTTCCCAGACCAGTTTGCATGTGCCATGGCCACTCAGCCTGAGACCTGCCCTGGGAAGGGTGCTGGGTCCTTGGGGACTCCCAGGACCCTCCAAGAGGTGGCAGTGATGCTAAAACAGCTGAAGGGTCTGGCTCAAGAGGGACTCTACAGACCCTGCACTGGGGCTTATCTCCTGTGTGCTTTAATCTCTGGAGATGAACCACACCTGGGTGCCTGGTCCCCAGGTCTCCTTACTTCCAATGACGTCTGGGGTAATGATGCTCAAGGGTGTTAGTTTTGGGTCACAGAGGAGCTTTTTCATGTGAGGGGTGGTTTGTCTGCAGGGCTGGGAGTCACTGGAGCCACTTTGCAGACCGCTGGACTTGCTCCCACTGGCACTTTGACCCTATGGCTCTGGGACGTACTTTGGCAGCTGTAGTTCAAGGATGCTGTCAGGACTTCTCTGGCTGTGTCCTGTGAAAGTGACACGTCATGCCCCCAGGGGACAGTTCCTGTCACTGCCCAGAGGACCAGGACAGGGACTTGCTATCAGTGCCCTTAGCTCACCCACTCATTTCCATCCCATTCAGTTGCTGATACTTTCCCTTCTGGCCCCAGCTCTGCTGATGATTCCCAGGGCCTGGGAGCCATCCTGTGGCCTCCTCCTGAGGGGTTTGGGCTCTGGGGCCTGTGCAGGGGTCTGTGCTGGAGCTGGGCTAGGGTCCGTGCTGTGCTCTGCTGGTGCAGGATGCTCATTGTCCCTCCATCCTTGTTGCAGCACTCCCATCTTTTTGGGATGCCTGGTTTTTGTGGGCTGTGGTGATGGTAGGGGTGTCAGTGAATCCCGGCCTGGGACTTGTTTAGGGGTGTCAGTGGATCCTGGCCATGGGATTTTGTCCCTAGAGTGGTGGCTGTTGGGATCTGACCCTGTGCTGTTTGGGTGCTGGGGAGGGCAGAAGGGCTGGCTGGTGCTTGCTTGGCAGGAGATGCCCTCCAGAGATATTTGGCTCTGGCGCTTTGTCCTTGGCAGCAGCAAGGGTCCACAGTGCCTTTTGGTGCTTCCACCCCTGGCGTGTTGGGTTGCTGTGACATGGAGGGAAACTGAGGCATGGAGGGACTGGGAAAGATCTTGAACTGGAGTGTACTCACAGGGGTGGTGTCCCTCAGGGCGACTTGGGAGAACCCCTTACCACAGACCCCTCTCTGGTGACTTCTGAAGGGGTGGTGAGGTAGGAGGGGTGTTGGGGTCGTGCACCGCTCCAGCAGAGCCAGTTCCAGCCTTTTGGCTGAGCCCACAGCTTCAGGACGGAAATGCAAACAGGAACGGGGAGGCGTTGGGTGAGAAAATGTCAACAGCACTGGGCCGGGTGCCTGGCTCACCGCCTCCCTGGCCAGCTCACCACTCTCTGGGCCACTGCTGGTGGGCTTCCCCTCTTTGCTGTGGGGTCTTCTGGCACTGAGCACTTGCTTGTACGGCAGAGCTGGGGCTGGGTTGTCCCAGGGGCAGCAAGGGAGACCGGGGCTCCATCCATCGACATGCAGCCCCCTGAGGAGGAGGAGAAGGAAGGAGGAGGAAGGGAGACAGGACGAAGGCCGGGGGGATGCTGGGCACACTCCAGGTTTGGGACAGGCAAGCTGGGACTGGCATGACTTTATGTGCTGAGGGACAGACGGGGCTTTTGCAGCATTTTGGCTTTGATTTTTAATTGAGAGGCGGGCTGATAAATCTTTCCCAACACTGGGGGCGTGGGATGCCCGAGGACCATTAGTTGGGCGCTTGGTCCCACACATGGCAGGTGGGCACCAGGTTGTGCCAGGGGGTGCCAGGCAGGCCCCAAGCGGGGCCCCAGACACCGGTCCCTGCCACCCCCCCGCCAAGGGCACAGGGACGCCGGTGGCGTCACGCGGGGCGATAAGGCCCCGACCCCGCTGCACCCCGCCGCCCGCCGCGGCCCCTCGGCACCGGGGGCGAGGAGCTTTGAAGGG
>VYXD01005274.1:18627-42580 GCA_013397195.1 Hylia prasina
CCGCCGCCCCCCCGGGCAGGGATCCCCGGCCCCTCGGCGCCGCCGGGCCCGCAGAGGGTTAACTCCGTCAGGGCAGGTCCCGGCGCAGATGTTTTTGGGCTGTGCTTCTGGGAGAGGAAACGACCGAGCGAGGGAGGCATCAGCCCGCTTGGTTTTAAGGAGAAAACATGGAAAAAAAGAGAAGTGCTCGGTTCCCGGGCGCCTGAGCCTGCTCGGCTCTGGCGTCAGCCCTGGTGCGGGACCGGTGATCCCAGTGTGTGTGCTGGGAGACAGCTGACAGGGACAGTGGGGTGACAGTGGCCGCGCCCCCTGGGTGCTCAGGGCATTTGAGTGTGGGCGTTCTGGGGGGCAACCAAGCAGGCACCTCTTGTCCCTGCAGAGTGATGGCACTGGGAAGACAAAGTGTGTCCTGTCTGGAGCCTGAAGCCACCCCCAGGGAAAGTGTATTGGTAGAAAACAAACCTCCAGCTCTCACCTGCTCTACCGAAGCCTCTTCTTAGTGATCCTGCTAGCCCCGGGCAGGGTGCTGGGCCTTGGAGCTGTGCTCCCCCATGCGCCCTTTTGGGATCCCAAATTGGGGGGCTCCATTTGCTCCTGCCCTTGGCCACCCTCCTTCGTGCTTTGCCACTGTCTGGTGCCCTGGCCTTGTGCAACCCATCTCTGGGGTATCTGGTCACAGTGCCAGCAGACCCTGATTAACATAGGAGCTTCCCTGATGGGTTTTGGTACGAAAGAGAAGAAGAGCAGTCTCACAGCTCCTGGGTAAGGGGGGAGTATCTTTCTTTGTCTCCACGTCGTCTTCCTATTCCCTCATCTTCTCAAAACCACACACTGAGGGGACACCAATTTTGGAGGTGCTGCTCAGCATTTCAGTTTCACAGTAGTGTTCTCAACTCTGTCCTGCAGGGTGAGGACACAGCACTGACTCGTCTCCATCTGCCTCGGGCCTTGCCCTCATGAGTAGAGCCCTTGGGCTCAGTGCTGGGGGACTAAGACCTCTCGGGGCAGCCAGGGCTTATTTTGGCACCTCAGCCACCGCTTGAGGTGGGTCTCAGACACATGGGCACTGGCAGATGTCCCTGAGGCTGGGAGGCAGCCCGAAATGTGCTGGGAAGGGGTTTTCCTGATGCTCAACCAGAGTGGATCTGTGGCAAGGATCCCGCACTGGGCTCACACTGCTGACAGGCTGGTGTGCTGAGCAGTCCCACAGGAGCGACCGTGCTCCAGCCAGTCCCATCAGAATCCATTTGTTGATCAGTCCCATGTGGGAATCCGTGCGCTGGCCAATCCTGTGTGGGAATCTCTGCTCTGGCCAATCCTGCATGAGAGTCAGTGCTCTGGCCAATCACCTGTCAGAATCCATGGATTGACCAGTCCTATGGGACAGTCTGTGGAGTGATTAATCCAAGGTAAGAATCCATGTGCTGCCCAGTCCTGTGTGACAGTCCATGCATTTACTAATCTCAGGTGAGAATCCATGCACAGGCCAACCCCAGATGAGAATCCAGTTGCTGCCCAATCTCATGTGAGAATCCACATATTGACCAATCCAATGTAAGAGCCTGTTCGTGGATCAGTCCTGGTGAAACCCCCTGCAGCAGAGTCTGTCCCAGCCAGTTCTGGTGTGACTCTGTTCCCAGCCTATCCCTGGTGCAGAAGCTGCTCCCTGGCCAGTCCTGGTGTCTGGTTTAGCTCGGGGGAGTTGGTGATGGGGTGGGGGGATGTTGCTACTTTTTGCTGGGGAGGGCTGGTGCAGAGGGGACAGTGACCCTATGCTCTCCCTTAGGTTGGTTGTGGGGTACCCATGGGACTGGGCTGAGGGGTATCCCCAAAGTGGGGTGGCAGCACACGTGTGTGGTGCTGGTGGCAGAGCAGAGCAGAGCAGGGCAGGGCTGGGGCTGTGGGGCCAGAGCCAGGCAGGCGCACGCTGGCCTGTAGGGCTGGATCCAGACCTGCTGCCTCCAGATGTTGCCTTTTTAGGCACTGGAGCACGGCATATCCCTGCCTGTGGCCGGCCCCGTGCCGAGCCAGTGCCTGCAAGCAAAGTAGGGATGGTCCCTGTCCTGGTCATGTGAAGGCATCTCTGTCCCCCTCCTGACCCCCAAAAACACCCTTCTCCCCCCAAACAGGGTCAAGGATGCTGCCTTCTCTCCCTTCCCCTCATCTGCACTTGGCAGCACTGAGGCTGATTGCTCAAACCACCCCGGAGCCGGGACCTGCCCTTATTTGGGTTGAAACCAGGGCTATTTTGGTGCAGCTGCCTCCATTGCAACCCCTTGAAGCTTCTCCGTACATTGTTTTTCCTGTCCTGTCCCATATCCCTGTGCCAGGGCTGTTGGCCGGGCCAGCCATGGGCTGCTGGGGCCATCACCCTTCCCAGTGTGCTGTGTGTCCCAGGGTGTCCTGGGGTGCCAGTGGTGGCCCCCATGGCCACTGTGGGGTGGAATGGCTGGTGTCCCCTGTGGCCTTTCATCCCTGATTTGCAGGGGTGTGTGTACTGGGTAACCTCTGTCCTGGTCCTGCTGCCGCCTTCCTGGCGGGGATGGGCCACAGGGCGGCTCCTCGTCAACATACCAGGGGAGAGACAGAAGAGATAGCGTTTGTCCCAGCTTGGGGGACATCCCCGAGCAGCTCTTTGCCCTGTGGTGCTCTCCCTGGTGCCCCCAGCATATCTTGGGCAGTGCAGGGGCATTGATGGCTTCTGCCCTGGCAAGGGTGCTGTCCAGGCATCCAGACGTGGAGAGGATGGCACAGTGACAGTCCCTGACCCAGCTGCAGGGCGGGCTGGGGATGCTTGGAGGGAAGCCTGGGAGTGGTGAGACCTCCGTGCCCCAACATCAGCCCAGTCTGACTCACCCTGAGCTGCTGGCCAAGCCGCTCCCCTGCCCTTCGGCGCATCTGCCAGTTACCCCCACCCGATGGAAGAAATCCCAAAAGCAGCACCCCTGGACACTGCTGGGGGCAGAGAGGGGCTGTGTGGTGCACAGGGTGCTGCCCCCTCCCAGCGACCTCCATGCTGGAGTTCTGTGTGACTGCTCTGTGCTTCACACACCGGGGCTGTGCTGGGCAGGGTGGAGCTGGAGTGGGGGGGGAGCGGGTGTGCATGGAAACATGCTGTCCTCCCGCCGGGGACATGTTGCATAAACAGGAGTTTTGCCAGACCTGCAAAAAATGTGAGGGCAGGAGCAGCCAGCACGTGATGTGGGCAGAGGGTACCTGGCCCCTGTGCTGGGCAGGGGGGGTAACCAGAGCACAGCCACCATAGTCCCTTAGGCCTGGCAGAGGAGAAGGATACTGCAGCTGGAATGGAGAGCAGGGGTGCTGGAGAGGAAAAAACCTTCCCCAACATCCCCAGTTTAGTGGTGCCAACCTGTCTCCTAAAAGTGTCTTCTGCTGTGAGGTGCCCGATGGCAGCTCACACTTTGCCCCACCCTGTGGCTAAGAGAGGGCTTGGCAGGGCTTGGTTGGCTGTGGCTGGGCTGGAGGGACTGGTGAGCAGGGGAAGAGCTCTGGGAATGGCTGGGGAAGTTGCTGTGGCCCGTGGCTGTCCCTGGGATCCCCTTTGCTTGAGGCAGGGTCTCGGGGTGAGCAGAGAATTGTGAGGCACATGGAGAAGTGATCTGCAGCCCAGCTAAGATGTAGGTGGCACAAAGCTGAGATTAACTTGCCTGGGAGGAAGTGATCCCTCATGGGGTGATGTGGGACCCCATGAGGTGGGATCACATGGGGTGAGCTGGCATTTATGCTACCCAAGCATTGTCGTGGGGGACGCCAATGTGGCTACTGAGTCACGTTCCTCTTTGACAGCTGCATTTCCAGACCACAGGGTGGCTTGGGCAGGGGAACCACTTCCAGGGCTGGTGGGAGTAGGGTGCCTTGATTCCCTCTCTTGGGGTCTACGTTCTTTCTAAATAGGGGGGCTGTGAAGCTGGCTCGCTTTGGGAGGGTCCAGGATGTCAGTGTCCCTTTTGACAGCACGTCTCCAGCTCCAGCCATATCAGCCGGGCTGGCTTGCCAGCATCTCAGTGCCTGGCCATGGGAAGCATCTCTGGTGTGCGGGGGTCTGTGTGAGGGCTAGGTTGGCTGCTGCTGCATCTGCTCTTGGCATAGTAAGGGTCAGCACCAGCCCGGATATTGTCCAGCTCCGGAATGTTTATCAGAGCTCCTGGGGAAGGGAAAAACAAAAACCGCCACCCAAAGGAAGGGATATGCGTCAGAGATGGGCCTGGATCACCCACCGGCAGCCGGGCGGGCCATGCTGTGGGCTGTGGGCCAGTGCTCGCCTGGCTCCAGCAGCCCAGCTGGGGAGACCCCAGTGCTGCGCTGATCCAGCCCGTTCCTGAATCGCAGGGCCCCTCCATGGAGGTTTGTTTTCCCACGGCCCTGCTGGCACCTTGCAGGTTGGGGCTACAACCCACGGGGATGCTCTGCTGGAGCAGGACCTGGCAGTGGCCCTGGGCACTTCCATGGGTGCAAGGGTTGTTTTACTGAGGGAGGAGGAGGGAGAGGAAGGAGTTGCTGAGGGAGGGAGGTATGAGCAGTGGTTGCAGCATGGAGAAGGCTCTGAGGTGTCTCATCCCTGGATAGGAGATGGATGTCTGCATTCCTCCAGCCTCGCTCAGTTCTTGTGAAATGGTGCTGAAGTCCTGTTCGGATCTGTGGTGCAGAGGTCAGTCCCTGAGCTGCAGCTGGAGGGGTTAGGTGGAAGAGGGATCTCATGAGTTACTCTGCACTATGGCGGTGTGGCCAGGGACTGTCAGGGGTTTGGCAGCCAGGTGTTTACTTCTGGGCTTGGACATGTCAAGGGTATCAAGTTTCTCTAGGTATAGTGACAGCTGGTGATGAGCGAGGGAGCCCATCATCGCTTTCCAGCGGAAGGCTGCAGGGTGTGCCCAACCCTTTATGAGACATCAGAGACTGCTATCACTCGTGGCCATGGGGCCTCGTTTGCTGGGAAACTGATTTTTCTGCTTGGCAAAACTTGGGTCTCAAGGCAGCAGCTCGTGGGATGTGGCTGCTGGGAGGGATGGGGCTACAACCTGGGGGGCCGAGTGGGNGGTCGGCGGCGGGGGCCAGCCGGCAGGAATGCAAACACCGGTGAGGGGGAGAAGAAAGGCCGCTGTGTCTGCCACAGCGAAGCCAAGCCTGGACCAGGGGTGTGTGCGTCCCCCTGCCTTACCCACCCCTCCCTGCACCAAGGGATGCAGGAAGCCCTGAGGACAGAGATGGTGGCTGTTCTGGGGGTCGCTGCAGTCCTGTATGGAGTGATACTCTCACTGGTCCCGTGGGGGAGGTGGGGTGCTCGTGCACCTCTAGGTCAGGAACTTGGACTGCCCTAGGGGGAGGTCCATTGTCTGGGGCAGGGTCATACTTCTTCTGCTTGAACTGGGGGCATGTTTGAGCCAAACTTGAGAGAGGGAAACAGCTTTACATTCCTGCAGTCCTTGTAAAACTGCCTTTCTGGGATGCTAGAGTGCAATACAGTCTGAGTTGCTGTCTCCTGTGGATGAGAAGAGTGATGTTGGGTGAGCACAACCCCATATTAGACATCATAGAATCCTTAAAGGCAGGGAAATACAACCACAGGCACCCCAGTTTTTTCCCTTTTCCAGCCAGAGGTGCATTTCTAGCCTGCGAACTTCCTCCTGCTGACAACAGAGGAGGACTGGGCATGAACCCTACCTGGCTGTGGGACCAGTGTGTCCCATTGTGGGGGAGCTGCGTGTTTCCTCCCATCTCTGGCCCTGTAGCTGGTGCTGGGCGGGGGTCAGGGGCACTTGTTGAGCATCCCCAGGGGAAGAGCGTGGCGGTGTGCGGGGCACGGTGCAGGGTACGGCACAGCCCTCGTCAGCTCCATCCGCAGCAGCAGCAGCAGCAGCTCGCTCGCTGCCGGAGAACATTCCAGGGAGGCTGGCGCGGGGCCAGCGCCGCGGGGCAGGGAAAAGGGCCTTTTATGGAAGCGTTTCTGCATTAGAATAAAATCATAATAATAATGCGCAGGGGAAGGGAGCCGGAGGAGGAGGAACCCGTGAAGAAAACAGTGAGATGGGATGGGTACAGGCTGGCAGCTGGGGTGGGGAGCAGACGCTGAGCATCATGCTCTGGGGACCAGGATGGGAGTGCTCCAAGTGGGGTGCTTGGGACAAATCCTTCTGCTTATGGCCTGGGGCAGGAGAGGCAGAGTGGGGTGCATGGGTCCCCATGCTGCCCCTTAGTGGTGTTTGCCATCTTGGCTCCATCCTGGGATGGGACAGGGGATGACTTACTGCGGGTCACTGCTCCTGGTGGGATTTGTAGAGGACAAAGTGCCCTGAATCACACCCTCCTACTACTGTTGGCATCTCTGGATGCCAGAGTTGGAGTGCCTGTGCCCGCTGCCCCAGCACGGATGAGGCGCTGCCTCTCCCACCCTGGCATGCTGCTGCTTCCCGACTGACTGGGGTGCACGCAAAACCCAAGGTTAATTGTCAGTAATTGCCGCTGGTAATTAAGGTAACAATAGCCGGGCTGTTCAGCTGGCGGCTGCAGGAGCTCACGAGGCTGGGCTGGGGTTTGTTCCAGGAGCTAGCTGCTCTTGGCATCAGGCGCCCGCCCTGCGCTGCACCGTGCTGTGCTCGCCATGCCCACCCGGGCTGGGGCTGTCCTGGCTCCCTGGCCAAGGACGAGTGGCACAGCTGCCAGGGTCCTGAGCCTGCTCCCACTCCCAGGAAGCCAGCCTTGACTTTGGGATGGTGCCTGTGCTCCTGCCTGTGGTGGCAAGGCCATGGATGCCCCTGTCACTCGCTTGGGTGGGTGCTGTTTTCTGTGTGGGGTGGGTGGGGGGTGGATGCTGCATTCCAGCCTTTTCCTGTGCCCTGTGTTGGACAGGGGTGTTCAGGAACTAATTCTGGTTCTCTTCTGCTTCCTTGCAGGCTGTGACCCCCTGCTCCCCCACTGTCAACTATGAGCTGGTGAGTGACACCTCCACTGTGAGCCATGGGTGACAGCCAGGGCTCTGGGGATGCTAGAGCATCCTGCTCTGGGTATAGGGCTTTCTCTGTTCTGGGGCTTCAGGACGTGAATCTTCCACTCTCAAAACCACAGGGGTCCTGAGCTGGGGGTAAGGGCACTCCCATTTTGGTGCTGTGCCCCAACCATTGCAGGCTGAAGGACATGCCACAGCTGAGGAGCGCAAGTTGGAGCAGCCCAGCCATCATGGGACTCCTGGAGCTGGAGCTTTCAGGGAAGAGGGGCTGCTGAGAGGCAGATAGGACGTGACCCTCCAGGCCTCTTGGGTCCCCTGGCGCAGAGGGCCTTCCCTCCCTGGCCAGAGCTGGGGCGGTTTCTTGCATAGCCGGAGATGGCCGTACCAGATGTGCCTTTGGCTCAGGGCGCCCAAGGCCGTGCATTTGCAGCTCTTGTTATTGTCACCCTCTACTATTGTCTGTCCTGGGGGCCTTTAATAATCTGCTGGGGCCAGGGCAGGCCATTCCCACCCTGTCCTCTCTGGACACCAGGAGAGCAGCTGGATGCATCATCTCCGTTCACCCTGTCCTGAGGAGGGTGGGTGTGGGGGTACTGGGCAGACAGCCACAGTCCTTTGCCACAGTGGTCCAGGCCCTGATGGGGCTCTGGGGTGTCACCTGGAGCAGGGCTATGCCCAGCAAGAGGTTTGGGAAGCATGACACGATGGTGCCTACCAGGCAGCATCTTGTCAGCAGAGCAGCTCCCCTGCCCCATGCCCTGCCCGGTGATGCCCGTGGCACTAGGCAGAGCGGGCACGTGGCAGCAGGGAGACTGGCATAGCCCAAGGCCGGTGCGGCAGCCCTTCCTTTTTGCTCCAGACGTGTGCCAAGGCTTGCTGGGGCAGGCACTGGGGAGAGGAGGCCCTGGCAGGGTTTCAGCTCAGGCTCGGCAGCCTGGCAGTGCCGCAATATCCTTGCCTCATATGGGGCCCTGGGCTGGGCAGCCCATAGCTGGGCAAGGGTCTCACCTGAAATGTGAGTGTAGGGCATGACCACCTGTAAGATCATGAGGGCACCCCAAGAGCCCAGGTGAGCGAGGGCTTGGGGTGGGACTGGAACATGCTGCCTGCCCTGGGGCCCTGTGGTGGTTATCTGCCCTGGGTTTAATCTCTGCCTGCACCCCCCGCCCCTGCCAACCTCCTTGGGCACTTATCGACAGCAAAAATATGTTGGCTTCGAGCTGGGACCGTTACTGTGGCTTTGGGAGGAAATTGAAAGGGTTTGCCCTGCCTCATGGATGGAAATGTCTGCTCTGGCCCTGCTGCCAAGAGTAGAGCAGCCTGGTTTTGGGGGTGACCTCCATCCTCTTGGTCTCAAGATTCCCATCTGCGGACCCACCCAGCTGGGTCCTTTTGCTGTGCCACCCCCAGGCACCACAACCACAGGTATCTGTCTCCTGCTTCCTGTATTTGGAGTCCAGACACTTTTCCCCACTCCAGGAAGTTAATTCCTGTCCCCAGCCTCCTTTCAGAGCTCTCTCCAGTGGCATGTCACCAAATTTTTGCCTGTTTTCAGCATCTCAGACCCTGACTCTGCTCCCACTGGGGTCCTTCACTGGCCCTGTGGGATCAGGCTTATCTTGGGGAGCTGGTCATGCTGGTGGCCAGTTGCCAGGCTGGGTGTGGGACTGCAGTGGGCTTGCTCTGCTGTTTTCTTCCCAGCTGTAGGGTCTGACCATGGAGGATCCATCTGGAATCCCAGATCTGTGCGGGGCACCAGGTGCCCATCATGGAACAGGCTCAGGGCTCAGCCAAATGCTTCCCATTGCCATTCCCATTCCCAGTGGTCCAGTGCCAGTGGTAGTGGCTGAGAAGCAGGATGGCAGCATCCTTGGTACCTGAGTATCCTAGCTCTGCACTTGGGTTTTGGGGGATTCCCAACCTTTAGGAAGAGTGGACATGCTGGCAGGCAGGGAAGGGAATGGAACCGTGGTACATTTCCTAGGAAGCACCTGAAATAGCCAAGAGGAACTTTTGACCCTGGCCCTGTTCTCTGTGTGTGTGTGTGTCCCTCTCTCAATCTCTTGTCTCTTGCTTGCCCTTTTCTCACCCTCTCTTTGCTCCTGTCTGCAGCCATCCCTGGGGGAGAGCATCACCAAGCAGGTAGAAGTTCTGGTAAGTGCAACCAGCCACGGAGGCTGATCACTGCCTTAAAGACCTCCTGGTCACTCGTACCTGTCCTGTTGCTGCAAGCACCCCCTGCAGCCAAAATCCCTCAGCCTGGAATGCTGCTGTAGTTTCCCAGTGTACCTGGGACCCTGAAGTCCTCTCCCCCTGCCAACCAAGGTGATGATGGTCATGCCAAAGGCCAAGTGAGATGCTCAGGGTTGGTGGCAGAGGCAGTGGTGAAGCCCAGCATACGGGGGGCTGAGGCTTTTGCTGCAAAGCTGGCTTTCCTGTCTTGGAGCTGGGGATCTGTTACTTAATCTGTGGACATGAAACTGCTAAGACAGTGTAGACAAATGCACTGCCAAAGTCAATGCAGACAGCTTCCCCTCTGCCTGCAGCCAGCTTGCCAGCCTCCCTGTGTGCTGGGGCTGGGACCCGAGGGATTGAGGCATGATGGATCCCATGAGGAAGAGGATGAAAGCTTTCCTCACCTGAGATCTGGCTTTATCTAATCCCTGTGGTTGTCCAGAACATGTTTCCAACCCTAGGAAAGAGCATCCTCAGAAAAATCCAGTCAGAAGCCTCCTTTGCTGTCTTTGCTGTCTTTCACAGAAGTTTCTTGGTATTTCTGAAGCCTTTCTTGTGCCTTTCTTCACCCTTTCCAAGCAGAAGGGACCTGCAGGTTTTGGATGCTGTCAGGAGTTTGGGGACATGCCAAGCTAGCTTGGGACTGGAAGGCATATAGGGTTGGCAGAGGGATCTTCAACCCAATGTAACTGGGACCAGCCTGTCCTGTGCTGAGCTGGACTGGGTTATACTGGCTTGGCTGGAGTCTGTCTCCATAGGGGACGTTTGCAAGGTCTCCCAGCCCAGTGGCAGGCAGGAGTGTTTAATAACAAGAGTGCTTGCTCCTATCAGCTGATTGCAGGCTGACTCTTCCTCGTGCAGGGGCTGGCTGCAGCGGCGCAGCGCGGCTGTGGCTGGGAAGGGGGGAGGAGGGCAGAGCCCGGGGAGCGGGGCAGAGCTCAAGGGCTCTCGCTGGGCCAGGGGGCACTGGAGGGCCCTGGCTGTGGGCACCCACTCCCCCGGGTCTGGAGGGTGCCCGGAGTAGACTCGCCATGGCTTGGAAATGGATTAGCAAGGGGCTCACTGCTATCCAGGTATGGGGACGGAGAGGGGCTCTGCTGTCCGCACCTTGCTTGCCCTCCTGTGCCTCAGTTCACCCAAGTGGGAGCTGGGGGTGACCCCTGATTTTCCCATGTCAGCTCTCTGTAGGGAAGGGCTGTGGTTTTGGGAAGCTGCTGTAGCTGGATGGGGTGACATGGACTGATGGGTCTCCCGTGGCTGGTGGGTGTGGGACCCCAGAGATTTCCATTATGAATGTTTGGGGCACTGCACAAGCCATGGTAGGGATCCCGTCCTGATCACTGGTGGGTGATGCAGGGGTGAGCCCATATTCAGGTTCAGGCTTGTTCCATGCACCCTGACTCTCCCAGGAAAAGTTTTACCTCTCTTTTTGTTGCATTTTAACTCCTTATTTGCCCTCAGCATTGCTGGAGGGTTTCTGAGGTGAGCAGGCAATTTGGGACACCTGAGGAAAAACTAGAGGGGGAATTGTCACTACTGTTCAGGCACCTCTGGGCACTGAGACAAGGCTGCTGCCTTCTGGAGTGGCTTTGGCTGGGAGCAGCAACATTGTCCCCAGGCCCCAGGGTTACTGAGCCTGGCTCTGCTCTGCAGGACAACCTGACCTTGAGAGGGGCATGCAAGGCTGGTGGAGGGTGACGCTGGCTGTCCATGGGAGCAGCTCTGGGACTCTGCTGGGTGGGCAGAAAACGGCAGGTGAAGGCTGTCAGGGAAACTGCTCTCCCACCTCCTCCTGTTCCTTTTGGTGTGCTAGTTGTGGGATGCTGCAGCCCTGAGGAGAGCAGCAGCAGTCTTGCAGCTCTGGGGACCAATGGGGCATCCCGGGAATCAGCTGCAGGATGCATCTCTTATTTCTGATCCTTCCAGGCGTGTTGCCTGCGTGAGATGAGTCTTTAAATGACTTCTGCCTATTAGCTGGAGATACTAAAACTAATGAGGTGCGAGTGCGTTTTTCCTCAGCGGTTTTTTTTGGAAACCCTGCTTTGTTTTTCGGCTGAGGTCACAAAGTCACAGAGCAAGCCGGCTGCAGATGAAATTTTCGAGGCCGGAGAACATGCATAAATAGAAGTTTCCTGCTCCAAGAGCTCAAACATTTCCTCTAGGCGTTTGGCTCAGTGGAGCTGGGGCCAAAGCAAACTGTCGTGCCTGGCTGCCTCCTTGATGCTGTTTGGGCAGCAAACCTGCCCCTGCTCCGGCAGGGCCAAAGCAGCTCCGTCCCACCAGGTGTGCCTGCACCCTGATGGAGACAAGAGGGACTTGTGGCATGCCTGAGACTGTGTCTACCCACTCAACATCCTCCCAAAAAGTCCTCTGGGAGCCTTTGGCAAGGCACCAGCTCCACAGTGCCCATGGCAGCTGGTCCCAACAGTATTTGGGTTATGGGAGCTGGGTTTTGCATTTGGGATGTATCAAGCTACTTGTGCCACTGGGATGCTTGGTGGGATTTGGAGACAGCGATATTTTGGGGATGTTAGGATGCTGAGTGCAGTGTGCTGCAGTTGGGATGCTTTGGCAGCACCATCACATCCAGGTCTAGGAAGACCTCTGTGCTGGCTGTGGCTGGGTCATGGCAGTAATTTGCTTTTCCTCCCTGGTTCTTTAGGATGCCACAAAATCCCCCAGGACTGGGCAGCCACGCTGCAAAACATCCAGGTACTTGCTTCATTTTCCCATTCTGATGACCATCTCTGCTCTGCCTGAAGCTCCCTCCCACCAACACCTGCTTCTCCAAAGGTGTTATACCTGGGAGATGCTCCCAGTGAAGAAGACACAGGAGTTACTACCCACTGTCCCCAACCTGGGTCCCCAAGACACTCCAAGAGGACTGGGAGCAGGGGAAAAGCTGTGTCCCCACGTGTCCCAGCCTGTCTTGCAGAGTGGGGAAAGGTCCCTGTGTCCCCTCCCCGTGCTGTGTCTTGACAGTGGTCCCCTCCCTTTCCCAGGAGCATGAGCCTGACTGCAGCCATGGAGAGCAGCTGTGAGCTGGACCTGGTGTACATCACGGAGCGGATCATCGCTGTCTCCTACCCCAGTGCGGCTGAGGAGCAGAGTTACTCCAGCAACCTCCATGAAGTGGCCCACATGCTCAAGTCCAAGCATGGGAACAACTATGTGGTGAGGGGCACAGCCAGGTCCCTGTCAGGCTGGTGGAGGGGCTGGGGTGCTCACCTGCAGGGGATGGGTGCTTGTAGGGGATGGATACTGCATCCTTGTCTTCATTTGGGCTCTGTTGAGGGAGAGTCTTTGCAGTATGCTGGATAGATTTTTTCTTCATTGAAGATTACCAGTCCCTTTCAGACACCCTGGGAGTTTTTGGTCATTGTGCTGCCCTGTGGCAAGGTGTTACTCAGGATAATGTGTCTGGGGAATCCACTTATAGCAGGATTTTGGAAGGCTTTGGGGTGAGGAAGAGGTGAGGTGGCAGCAATGGAGAAAGATGTCCTCTCACTCTGTTTTTCATCTTCCTTAAAGCTTTTCAACCTCTCTGAGCGGAGACGTGATGTCAACAAACTTCACCCCAAGGTGAGTCAGCTCTGAGAAGGGGGGCTCTCAGGGGCTTCAGGGCAGGCCTGTCTGCAGGACCAGCTCCCTGCAACAAGATGCCTAGGGGAGAAACAGCCACCTTTTCTATTCTATCCAGCTGGGAAAAACCCAGAGAAAAGCACTGAGACTTCACACTGTGTTTGTGGTATTTCAGCTTGACTCCCATTGCCCTGCCAGCCCCCCATTCTCAGCCCAAAACTGGCTGTTTGGAATCTCCTGGGGGCCTCCCTAAGGCGTTGTCCTCATCCCTCTGATAATAGGGGAACCCTCAGAAGCTGAGCCAAGTAACTTGGAGTGAGGGGCCTGAGATCTGGGACCATGGTGGCCATGGTGACCATGGGCCAGGGTTCTGGGCAGTGTGATGCAGGGTTGGGGTTGGGAGGTTGCATGTCAGAGCAATACAGTAATGCCTACCCTGCATATATGCCTTGGGCTTTGCCTACTGGGCTTTGCCTACTGGCAGGCTGGGAACTCTTCGGGGGAGTGCCTGTGACCCCAGGCTGTTTGTTCCCCTGTCCAGGTGCTGGATTTTGGATGGCCTGACATGCACACCCCTGCACTGGAGAAGATCTGCAGCATTTGCAAAGCCATGGACACGTGGCTTAATGCAGCAGCACACAACGTGGTGGTGCTGCACAACAAGGTGGGCAGGACCCATCACTGGGGCATGGTGATGGGGGTCTGTGGGGCTGCAAGGGAGCGGGCTGAGCAGCCTCAGGGGCTGAGAGATGTAGAGAATGTGGTGGAGAGAGTTGTGCTTTGGGGTGTGGATAGATTGTTGTGTGTCTAATAAGGGTTGGGGCATCCGTGGGCTGGCGTATGCTTATAGGGATCAGTGCATGCCTCTGTGGGATGTCTGTGCCTCGTTGCTCACAGGCTCTGCTGCCCCCATGACACCCCTTCTTCTGTGTGCCTGCAGGGGAACCGTGGCCGCCTGGGGGTGGTAGTGGCTGCCTACATGCACTACAGCAACATCTCAGCCAGGTGAGAGAGACATGACGTCCTGGGGTGGCCCTGGGGCCCACTGGTGACCTCCATCCCAGTGGTGCTGGAGTGCTGGTGCCAATACTTCAACCTCATCTGCCCTTTCATCCCCACAGTGCTGACCAGGCTCTGGACAGGTTTGCCATGAAGCGCTTCTATGAGGACAAGGTGCTGCCAGTGGGACAGCCATCCCAGAAGAGGTGGGTCCTGGCACACTTTTGCAGGCTGGGTTTTTCTCCATTGGATGCAGGGGTCCAAGGTGGATGTTCCTCTGTGGGTTCTGCCCCCTGAGCTGCCTGTCTGCCCTCCAGGTACATCCATTACTTCAGTGGGCTCCTCTCTGGCAGCATCAAGATGAACAACAAGCCCCTCTTCCTCCACCACGTCATCATGCACGGCATCCCCAACTTCGAGTCAAAAGGCGGTAGGTGCCCCCAGCTGCTTCCCCAGCCTGCTTCTTCCCACACCACCACCCCACACTGCCTGGCCAGGCTTGTCCTCCTTGGGCAATGTTTTCCACCATTTCCTTGGCAGTTTGAGTTTCCCTCGCAGAGACTGTTCACTCATATTAGCAGGATGCTCCCCTTTTCTGGCAGAGATGCCCTCAGAGGATGCCCTCCCAATGCTGGGCACTAACCTGAGCTGTGCGGTGACAATGTTTTTATGACAGCTTTTCCAAGGATGGCACCAGACTGAGGTTTGGGATGCACTATCCTGTCTGGTGCTGGTACCTCACCCAGATCTTCGTCCCACCCCTATCTCCAGCCCAGCACTTGCCCTAGGTCCTACAGGACCCAAACGGAGCGCTTTGCCCTTTCTCAGCTCCTCCACAGCATCCTTTCTGCCCCTTGCAGATGTTGCCCTTGATTGGTGCGGGCTGGCTGGGGCAGGGAGCGGCTGTTTGCTTTGGCTCCCTCCCTGTTTGGATTTCTCCCCCGTGACTAATCCCTCCCCTGGCCCCTCCGCCCAGCCGGCTAACAGCAGTGTGCCTTTTCTCCCCGCCTTGATGTCTTCCAGGTTGTCGGCCCTTCCTGAAAATCTACCAGGCCATGCAGCCCGTCTACACATCGGGGATCTAGTAACTATCTCCTTGCCATGGGGTTTTCCTGCTGCCCAGCATGGGGGGCACGGCAAGCAGGGGAGGATAGAGAGGGTCAAGGACAAGTCTCCTGCCGTCTTATGCTCTGTGCTTAGTCCGTTTGGGGGCCAGGGGGAAAAAAAGGGGCTTCCTGGTTTTTCGGAGGTGGTAACTGGCTGTCCTGGGTCATACTGGACCCTTCTGCTGCGAGGGCTGTAGTGACTCCGCGTATCAGCAGAGGGAGCCTGGGGCTGCGCAGAGCCTGGGGCCGGGTGTCCTCGGAGGGAGTGGGGAAAGGGATGGGGACATCTGGGAGATGAAGGCATTTCTTCTCCCTGCTTAAAGAACTGCTTTCCTGCCTGGATTAATCTTCACAGATCACAGAGTATTCTTAGTTGGAAGGGACCCACAACGATCATTGAGTCCAACTCTAGAGTAAATGGGCCATATGGGGACTGTACCCACAATCTTGGTGTAATTAGCACCATGCTCTGACCAGCTGAGCTAATATCCTTTCTTTCTCCAAAAAAAGATTTTCCCCCTATTTTAATCTCCCCACAGTCTTTTTCTGATGCTGATTCTGAGAGTAGACACTGGCAGAAGGAAAGCAGGAGTTGATTTCTCCAGCCTTCCAGACACTTGGCCAGTGCCACATCCCAGTCTGGGTGGGACCCCTGCTCTCCCTGGAGGGACCAGAGGACCTCACCTCTGGGATATTCCCATCTCAACCCCCAGGACCAGACCTCACTTCCATACAGCCATGGGTCCCCGTTAGCTAAGATTTACTGCCATCCTGGCCTTGCCTTTCAGCTTTTAATAGACCATTTATGGGATGCCTGTAATAAACTCCAGGTTTATCTTGCCTGTGAAATCCAACTCCTTTCTTCCCTTGTCCCTGGCTGCTGACGCCACCGCCCATCGGCAGTCTGTCGGTGGTGCACTGGGAGGGGAGGGCTTCCCGCAGGGAAACTGAGGCAGGGAGGAGAGTCTTCTCAGAGATTTCTCCCTATGTGTCCCAAGACCCAGTTGAGCTGTGGGAGCTGGGTGGATGGCTGATAGCCCAGCCTTGGCACTTGGAACCTGGGCAAACTTTCCCACCCAGCAGTTTTTGCACCCTTGCTGTGCCTCAGTTTCCCCTTCCTGTCCTTCCACTGGGAATGAGTGCCCCTTGGGGTGGTGGACAGGACCCCCCTCAGTCACAGGGAGGGCAAGCTCTCTGCTTAGCACCTTTTCTGCCTGGATTTCGGTGGAAGGGCTGGTTGAGGTGGTGCTAGGAGTTTTCTGGGCGGGGATCTCTGCACCACAGCTCACATCCTCTCACTGTTCCTCTCTGCAGCAATGTGCAAGGAGACAGCCAGACGGGCATCTGCATCACCATTGAGCCTGGCTTGCTGCTCAAGGGTGATATCTTGGTAAGGACTGTCAGCTCAGCTCCCAGCCTAGGAAGCAGACAGTGGTGGTGTGGTTGCCTTGCCCTGGGACCCCCAGATTCCCCTTGCCCAGGTCTGGGGGCTTGTCCTGATGGCCCATACCTGTTCCTCTCTGCAGCTGAAGTGCTACCACAAGAAGTTTCGCAGCCCTACCCGTGACGTGATTTTCCGTGTGCAGTTCCACACGTGTGCTGTGCATGATCTTGACGTCGTCTTTGGCAAGGAGGACCTGGATGAGGCCTTCAGAGGTGACTGCTCTGGCACTTCCCTGCTCCAAACTCCCTCATACTCCTGCCCCTATAACTCTGGTGTCATCATGGGGACATCTGGGCACCCATCCCAGATCCACCTCCGCCAAAACAAGGGCATCCCTGCTCCATCTGCAGGGAGTGGTGCTGCTTGGGAAGTGGTGGCACCATCATCCCTTTCGTTGCCAAAACCATTACTGGTGCAGAGGGGCTGCCTCAGGGTTGTTTCGAGGGCTAAGATGCACTGATCCATGCAGGGAAATCCCCTTGCAGCTCCCAGCCTTAAGCTGGTCTGTAGGTATGCTTGGCGTGACTGGCTACTACTGGAGCTATGGGTGGAGAAAGTCCCTTAATTCTCCTCTCTCCTTGCCAGATGACCGCTTTCCTGAGTATGGAAAGGTGGAGTTTGTGTTCTCCTATGGCCCTGAGAAGATCCAAGGTATGGTTGGCTCAGTGCCATGGGGGTTTGGAGGTGGATGCTGTCTCCTTTCCTTCCCCTCAGCTGTGTCCCCTGCTCCCTCCCTTGTCACCTCCACCTGTCCCCTTGAAGTCCCTTTGTTACCAGTGTAGGGTGAGGCATCCCAGCAGTAATGCTGATCTAGGAGCCTTAGGGTGCCCTATCCCTCTCATTTTTTTCCTGAGGAGGCTGCTCTCCAAAACCCTTGCTGGCCTAGGAGAGATGGAAGAAATGTTTGGGAATGAAGGACTCCCTTGCTCAGAAGTCCGGACCCATGCACACTCCCTGCCAGTCTGTGTGCTGGTCTCTAGGCAATCCCAAAAGCCCCAGGCAGTGTTGTACACCTTGTTTGTGAGTCTTGATGTACAACCTGTGCTCATCCCTCGCTTGATGCTGCCTTTCCTACAGGAGTCTCCTGCTTTGCCCTATGGCTCCTGCACTTCTTTCCTTGCATGCACTTTCTCCACCTATTCCCCGATCCCACCCTTGCTGGTTTCATTGTCATCCTACCTGACCATCCTGCCTCTTTCCAGGCATGGAGCACCTGGAGAACGGGCCCAGTGTTTCTGTGGACTACAACACATCTGACCCACTCATCCGGTGGGATTCCTACGAGAACTTCAACATCCAGCGTGACGACAGTGCAGAGGGGGCCTGGGCTGAGCCACCGCTGCCCAGCAAGCACCTGGAGAAAGGTTAGGGCTCACAAGGTGGCCAAAGTGTCCACATGGAAATACCCCCTACCCCAGGACAGGGGACACTGGTGGGTAGCAGAGCTGGGGACAGGTGGCTGCTGATGGAAGCAGTGCGGCCATGGGATGGGAGAGCAAGATCGCTTGGACTTTGCCTTTTGCCACCGTGCCAGGGAGCTTAGGCTCTTCTTTTCAGCATTTAGCTGTCAAAGTCCTGTTTGCACAAGCAGAGTCCAGCCTTAATTTATGCCCCAGACCTTTAAGAAATCCAAACCCCATTTGGAATGGGTTTGGACAGGACCCATTAGGTGTCCCAGCTACTTTGTCATGCTGCAAGCATGGCAGGATGTAGATGTGCCTAAATTATCCCTAGGGGATGAGGATGTCTTACTGGCCTTCGATGGTCTGCTCCATCTCTCTGAGCTGGGAAAAGCCCTTTGAGCACCCATTTTGTTGCAGCAAGTTGACTGCTGTCACCCACTTGGCAGGAACGGGCAGTATTTCTATGTCGAAGGGTGGTGGGCCTCTGTCCTGGAGGCAAGGCCACCCATGGCCCAGCAGATGCCTGGGCTTTCCTGGCCAGATCAGCAGAGGCGTCCCTGGAGCAGGGACAGCTGCGGTCCCTGATGTCCCTGAAGGTCACCAGCTGCTTCGAGTGGGAGCTGTGGATGGCGGTGCTCGCAGGGGAGGGTGGGGGCTCTGGTTGCCTGTGGCAGTGTCTGTGCTATGGTGGTCACACTGAACCAGACCTGGGTGTGTGGAGCTGGCACAGGCACTTGCCTTGGCACAGGGCAGTAAACAGGCAACTCGTGATGTGCAAACTCAGCTCTGGTCTATGTGCAGGCTGGGGAACTGTGGGTCCAGCCTCAAGCTGGCAAGACTGCGTGGCAGTCCCCTCCTGCCTGCAGAAGCCTGAGTGCCTCATTGTATGTGTTCCATTCTGGACCCTGAGCCAAAGTTTCTGCGCCCCAGTCCCTCACAGGGCTGCAGGGGTACCCTAGGACTCATTTCTGTACTTTCATGGGGGTCTTGGTGAATATTGGGGCTGCAGAAGTACCCCAGGGCTCCTCTCCATTCCCGTTTGGAGATCTTAGCAGGTGTCAAGGCTGTGGAGGTACCTCCATGCGCCGACTGGGCTGTCCTCTGTGCTGGGAAGGGTGGCAATAGAGAATGAGGGCACCTTGAATTTGTAAACACTGCCCCAGTTTGGAGATGAGCCGGGACTGTGGAAGGGTGAAGCAGCAGGCAGAAGTCTGCCCTCTGACCCGTGCCAGCACAAGCAGCTGCTACAAGCCCATCTACAAGGGGACTTTCCCAACTGTCCCATGGGGCACTTTGAGCAGTGGTGGTGGGAGTCAGCGTGGGCTCGAGGGGCTCCCATCTTTTTCCCTCTCCGTTGTCACCTTTCCTCTTTTCCAGCCTGTCCCAAGCCAGGATGGGGACTCTGGTGTCTGGCTGTGCAGGGGGGTCCCTGTTTATGGTCGTTCTTGCCTTATTTGGTCAGGGAATTGCACGCCACATTTTTGGCACCACCAGGCGTGAGCAAGCGGCGTCCGGGGGCGGAGGGGGGTGAGGTTGGCACCAGGACCCACGCTGGGCTGGGATCAGCCGCTGCTCCTTGTCCCTGCCACTGCCCGTGCTGCCACTCGGCGAAGGCTCCCCACAGACGGTCGCTGCAGCCTGGGCCAACGGGATCGGGATCGCCTGCCAAACGGTGGGTTCCCCCATGCCGCGTCTCTGCTGGCCGCAGCCGCTCTCCGTGAAGGTGGATGCCCTTTCTCCAGCAGCTTTGTCTCAGCATGGAACACCTATAAGGGCTGGGGGGTGCCTGTCAGGGTGGGATGGTCCTGTGGGATCCCAGAGCTGGAGGGGCAGGCGGGTGGCTGGGGATGGTGCCTGTCCTGGCGTTCCCTCACCTCTGCTGTGCTTATCTGTGGGGACTTGGAGAAGGGGAAACTCATTTGCAATGGGGTCATTGGTTGACTAAGCTCTTCCAGAGCAGGGGGCATGAGAGGGGGATCTGTACCCCCACATCTTGCTCTCGGGCTGAGGGGACACAGCTGGATTCAACAGACTCTCTGTGAGTCACTTCCATGGGACAGGCTGGCCCCATCAGCGAACTCACCCTCCTGCTTTACTCAGGCAGGGTATCTGCTGCTGACCATGTTTGGGCTGCCCTGTGGTCCTTATGGAGAGTGAGGTATGCCAGGATACCCCCACAGCCTGTCCTTCTATCCCTCAGCCATGTCCACACAGCCCGGGGTAGGCAAGTGGCTCTGCCTGCCCTCCTTCCTCCTCCTTGAAGGGGCTTTCAGGTCAGTGGTGGCTGCTTGGCAGGTTCCTGCTGCAGTCCCCATGGCTGTTGGTTGGCTGAGGGTGTTCAAAGGCTGAAGGGAGGTGATGCTTCATACTCTGGCTGTTTTTGTGGTTGCCAGCACTGTGGTAGCTTTCCTTGGGGTGCCAAGCTGGCTCCAGAGAGGCAGGAGGAGGCTGGGAGCTGGATGTGTCATTGCTGCGTTTGCAGCTGGTTGGAGGATCACTGCAGAGAAAGTTTGGGATACTGCAGATGCTGTAACTCTGTATGGAGATCATTTATGGACTGGTTTGATTTTGCTGAGGAAACCCGTGCTGATGGAGAACAGGGTGCTGGGGCTGGCATGGAGTCAGTGTACAGGTTGTCCTCAAGGTCTGGATGTGTGACTCTTGTGGGGGGACCCCAAGCTCTGTGATCCTGAGGTGGTGTGAGAAAATATGAAAGGGCCGGATGTGTCCCCAGCCCAGCAGCTCCCTGTAACCACTGGTCCTTGGACACACCCTGGGCTCATCCCTGCCTGCCCTATCTTTTTACCAGGCCGGGAAGAGAGTGGCCAGGGCCAGGCCAAATCCAGCATCTGTGAGAGAGTTGCTAATTCCCCACCTGAGTCATGGTTCTGGCACAGGGCTTCCCTGCAGCTCATCCCTGTCTTCCCACACATCCCCACTCACAGGGCACGGCTGGCTAGGGTGGGGACTGGGATGAGCATCCCACCCTTACAGTGAGGGGAGGTCACATCAGAGCCTGAACCACACGTGGCAAAGGTCAGGGGGTCCTGGAGCCCCAGGAATGGAGCTGGATACTGATCTTGCACTTTTCCATGGAGGAGAAAGCCCCTCAACAGGGTCGCTGACATCTGTCCCCCAGGAGGGTTGGCATCTCATGGGGTACACATCTAGTGGCGTCAAATCCTATCCCACTTATCAGAAGGGGCTGAGGTTGCCTAGGAGGGCAGGCCAGGCTGTGCAGAGGTGGAGAGCCAAAAGGGCCAGGCCAGAGCTGTTAAATCCATTGCTGGACTTGCTGGCGGGCTGCTGCTTTCCCCCTGCAGCTGGATTGGTCCCTAGGCCAGGCTTGGTGGGGAGGGGGGCTGCTGGCTCTCCTCTTGCCTTCACCAGCTGACTAAAGCTGAAGGAATCCACTTCCCCTTCCTTATTCTGCCCCTCTCCACTGCTCCAAGGTAAGGGTGTGTTGAGGTGGGCGTTTTGGAGGGCAGTGGGGATCTGCGTGGGCTGGATGGGAATTCACAATGAGTGTCCCCCTTGCTTCTGGTTATTCCCCACGGGTGAAATGCTGGAGCATCTATGGGCTTGGCTAGACATTTCAGCTGGAGTGTGGCTATTCCCGGGGCAGGATCTGTCCTCTGACCTGGTATTTGAGGTTGTTATGTGGAGTGGTTTGTTCCCCCTGGGACTGGGAGCCAGGCACAGCTGGGATGCAGGGAAGGAGAGACCAGCTGGTGAAAACTCAGCCTCTTCTCTTCCCCCTTTTAAACTGTCCTTGAAGTCAAAACTTGTAACAGTTCTGTGCTTAGGGCTGGGGTTGTCCCACGGCAGGAGTGGGGAGCTCTGTCTCCACCCTTGCACAGCCGACACAGGCAGGACAAAAAATAAGCAAACTTTGGAGGTTTTGGAAGGATACTGGCTTGGCATGTGCTATTATCTGGGAGCAAACAGGGCTGTGAGTCAGGGGGCCGGCTGGAAACACTGCTCTCATCCCCTGCCGTCATCCATGGGGGTGTGGGAAACGTGGTTTGGGGGATTAGAGTGGAGGGAGCCTCATGTTTTGCTGAGTATAGTGGATCAGTTGAGGAGTGGAATCTGGAGCATGGGTTCAGGGAGGGGCCTGGATGTGGGGTGGGCTTGCTGTCACCTGTACCAGCAAATTGTCAGCGCCATCCCAGCACGGATTTTGCTTGGGGTGGTGCAGTTTGGTCTCAGACAGCTCTGGGGTGGATAGGATCATGCCATACCTCCTGTCACAGAGCAGGGCAGTGTGTGCATCCCAAAAACAGGGGTGGCTTGTCCATGCTGTGCCCATGGTGCTGGCAGGGCAGGCAAGGGGATTATGAAAATGGGTCGGTGGGGTTGGTGGCTTGTCCATGGCTGGTTTCCACCCCTCTTTAGCTGTGTAGTTATTTCAGATGGAGAAACTCAAGTCTCCAGCAAGACATTTGAATGTGCAGACCCGTCTGGGTTTCAGCATCGTGTGTGGTTTAGAAGGACATCCCCATCCTGAATCTCTTTGGGGACAGGTGGTGACGCATGCAGACAGGAACTGGGCAGGGCTGGGTGTCTCAAATGAGGGGGTCACCCAGCGGGGTGATGCTCAGTGCGCGGTGCAAGGTGGGCACGCTGTCCAGCTGTCCGGCTGTCTGTCCTGCCTAGGAAACAGTTAACGCGGCGGAGCCCTGCCCGTGGAGGAAGTAGTTAATATTCATAGCTGGAAGCTGTCTGTCTGGCTGTCCTCCCTCCATGGCTCCCACCCTCTCCGCACCTCACCGAGGTTAACTCGGGCTGGGGCTGGAGCTTGGGCGGCCCCGCCACCCTCCCCGCGCCGCTCCCCTTCCCTTCCCGCTCCTCCCTGTGGTCCCTGTGTGGTCTGGGGCGGAGGGGAGCACAGCCGCACCTCCTCGCCTCCATCCCATCTCCGGCCTCTCCCACCTTCGGCTTGTCCATCCTCCCCTCCAGCTCCCCGTGTCCTGGGGTTCCCCGTATCCCACCCCTTCCGGCGCCCCGCCGCCGGCCGGGTACCCCTCTCGCGGCCCCGCGGGACACGGCGCTGGGAAGGGAATAGCTCCCTCCGCGAGAGGGAAAGCAAAGCCAGAGGGACAAACGCCAACCCAAGCCAGCTCCAGGCCGTCGGCTCCTGTCCTGGACAGACACACGGGGCTGGCTGTGGACGCCGTTGGAGCTGCCACCACACCAGGTGCCCCTGGAAAGCTCTGGTGCTGGAAGGGGTGAAGGAAAGGGATTTTGCTGCTTGCTCCTTCCCTTCGCCTGGGATCTTTTAATCCCCGTCCCTTCTGGTAAGTCTTGAATTCGCTTTTCTTTGGCCTGGGGGCTGGGTGGTGAATTCATGGTTGTGGTGACCCACGGCCATCGTGTCTGGTTGAAAGCAGAGATGAAGCGGCTAAACTCTTCCCTGTGAGATTCAGGTCACGCCCTACATCCTGCAAAGGTCCCGGGACCCCAGGGTCTTCCCTGCAGGCTGATGCTCCAGCAGTGCATCGGGGCAGGGGCTCAGGGGTGGGGAGTGGAGGCAGCAGGTGGGATGCTGCTGGGGGCACGGCAGGGAGACACGGTGATGCCTCAGCCTTATCCTCTGCACCGATGCAGAGCCATGGACAGGATTTGTGCTGGTGCACGATGCTGTGTGTTGCACCCCCCTGCGTGCGAGGCAGATGCCTGGGATTTTGGGGATGCAAGCTCACTCCCTCGGTGTTGTCACACTTGTCCTGGACCAGTTTTTTTTACTGGCTGTAACCACAGGGTGCTGGAGAGGGAGACGACAAAGCATTCCTTCTCTTGGGCAGCGAGCCTGGCAGCAGGGCTGGAACCAGGCTGGGCTCAGCACTCAGCTGCCTCCATACCGCTGGAGCAGATAGAGCCAGAGGAGAGCTGCGTCCTGGGCTGAGCCCAGGGCAANTTATTTTATTTTATTTTATTTTATTTTATTTTATTTTATTTTATTTTATTTTATTTTATTTTATTTTATTTTATTTTGTTACTTTGTTTCATTTCATTTTGTTTTGTTTCATTTTGTTTTTTATTCAGCTTCTCAGGTGACAAGCAACAGATAGTCATATGAGAGACATTGTGGCCCAGGGATAGTAGAGGAGGCTTTGGAGTGGCAGCGAATAGCAGTATTTGTGTCATGGCACCAGAGCCCAGGAGGGACATGGGGTTGAGGACTGGATGAACAATCAGGATGAACAGTCAGGGGGTG